>CM076086.1:18430362-18727862 GCA_038088235.1 Zacco platypus
CAGATATAAAGCCAGAATTGTGAGATATAAAGTCAGAATTGCGAGATATAAAGTCAGAATTTCAAATTATCAAGTCAGAATTATGAGATATAAAGTCAGAATTTCAAATTATCAAGTCAGAATTATGAGATATAAAGTCAGAATTTAAAATTATCAAGTCAGAATTTCAAATTATCAAGTCAGAATTTCGAGATATAAAGTCAGAATTTCAAATTATCAAGTCAGAATTTCAAATTATCAAGTCAGAATTATGAGATATAAAGTCAGAATTTCAAATTATCAAGTCAGAATTGCATAATATAAAGTCAGAATTTCGAGATATAAAGTCAGAATTTCAAACTATCAAGTCAGAATTATGAGATATAAAGTCAGAATTGCGAGATATAAAGTCAGAATTTCAAATTATCAAGTCAGAATTATGAGATATAAAGTCAGAATTTCAAATTATCAAGTCAGAATTATGAGATATAAAGTCAGAATTTCGAGATATAAAGTCAGAATTTCGAGATATAAAGTCAGAATTGCGAGATATAAAGTCAGAATTGCAAGATATAAAGTCAGAATTGCGAGATATAAAGTCAGAATTTCGAGATATAAAGTCAGAATTTCGAGATATAAAGTCAGAATTTCAAATTATCAAGTCAGAATTGCCAGATATAAAGCCAGAATTGTGAGATATAAAGTCAGAATTGCGAGATATAAAGTCAGAATTTCAAATTATCAAGTCAGAATTATGAGATATAAAGTCAGAATTTCAAATTATCAAGTCAGAATTATGAGATATAAAGTCAGAATTTCAAATTATCAAGTCAGAATTTCAAATTATCAAGTCAGAATTTCGAGATATAAAGTCAGAATTTCAAATTATCAAGTCAGAATTTCAAATTATCAAGTCAGAATTATGAGATATAAAGTCAGAATTTGAAATTATCAAGTCAGAATTGCATAATATAAAGTCAGAATTTCGAGATATAAAGTCAGAATTTCAAACTATCAAGTCAGAATTATGAGATATAAAGTCAGAATTGCGAGATATAAAGTCAGAATTTCAAATTATCAAGTCAGAATTATGAGATATAAAGTCAGAATTTCAAATTATCAAGTCAGAATTATGAGATATAAAGTCAGAATTTCAAATTATCAAGTCAGAATTGCGAGATATAAAGTCAGAATTTCAAATTATCAAGTCAGAATTGCGAGATATAAAGTCAGAATTGTGAGATATAAAGTCAGAATTGCGAGATATAAAGTCAGAATTTCAAATTATCAAGTCAGAATTATGAGATATAAAGTCAGAATTTAAAATTATCAAGTCAGAATTTCAAATTATCAAGTCAGAATTTCGAGATATAAAGTCAGAATTTCAAATTATCAAGTCAGAATTGCGAGATATAAAGTCAGAATTTCAAATTATCAAGTCAGAATTATGAGATATAAAGTCAGAATTTCAAATTATCAAGTCAGAATTGCATAATATAAAGTCAGAATTTCGAGATATAAAGTCAGAATTTCAAATTATCAAGTCAGAATTATGAGATATAAAGTCAGAATTGTGAGATATAAAGTCAGAATTGCGAGATATAACAGTTCCTTTAAAAGTCCACTTCACGTCAGCTGTACCTGCACAAACAGTGACTTTCTCACACTGGTAATGAATAAAAAGTGTCTCTGCAGGAGCATTTCACATTGAAATTGCATTTAAATATCTCATTTTATGCATGGAGTGGTGGCTGTTTAACATTTCACCATGCCACGTCACCTGCCGGTTCTTATTTATCGATTCTGTCTGTTTATTCCAGGAGGAGGTGCTTCAAGAGCAGGAGAGACTTAAAGAGGAGCAGTGCAATATCCAAAAACGCAGTGAGCAGCTCCTGTCTATTATGCAGCAGTTCAAAGGCATGTGAAGACACTGTCTCCATGGCAACCGCAGAGGGAGACAGCCTGAGTTTTGTTTGGGAAACAGCCAGATTATTGATGCCACTCCCTTACTGTGATATTTGGGTTTGTTTGTCTGGATGATGGTTTGGTTATTACTCTGTCTGTGTGTGTGTGTGTGTGTGTGTGTGCGTGTGTGTGTGTGTGTAAATGGATGTCACAACACATTAGACAACCTCATTATCAGATATACCTGTAGAACACTGGATGATTTATGATGCTTTTGAAAAGATTTTCCTGAAACGTGATGAAGTAAATTGAGGTTTATCACCAAGGCCCATGTCATTTATTTTCATATTTCTCCACAAGCTTGTGTTCATAAAAATTGAGGCTCTCTGGTCACTAAATTTAACTCTCTGGATATGATATCAGTTATGAAAAAATGCCAGTCTGGGATTTATTACATAATAACATTAAATATAAACTTTATTTTTCGCTTTTACAGTTACATTTAATCATTTAGCAGATGCTTTTATCGAGAGCATTACAAAACAGGAGTACAAGCTTTATATATATATATACACACAAAGACACACACCTTGCAGACAGTATCCTCTATGCATATATATTTTGTAATTATTCTAAAAATATACTTTTTATCTGATGTGGTCATGTGTTCTTTTTAGGATCTCATAAAAGTCAGACATCCAACATCCCACTGTTTTTAGCTTATAATTTACAACATCTGGTACATTTTCACAAAATACACAAGTTTAACACGAAATGCAGTGCTTCTTAACTCAGTTCAAATATTAATAAACATATATTGATACATAACATTTCAGAATAATACACCGTCCATCATAATTTTGCTATTTTTAATGAATTTATCATATTTATTATTGGGCTACTTAGAGTATTCCCTGGAAAAAAAAACTACATAGCCCTTTATATTATATAATACAGACTGCGTAGCTCATTAGTGAATTTATAAACTCCTTTTCATATAAAGTATAGCACCGTCCAGCCCATCACATTACAGACTTTATTGTCTATTGTCAGTGGATATTTGAGGGGGACAGTCATGTCGCAGTGCTTGCGCGTGCGCACACATCCTCGCCGAGTCGAACCGAAAGCGGTCGAAGAAAAACGATGGGAAACTGTCGGCGGCGCACTATTTGGCAGGAAGGTTTCCCGCGCAGCGCCAGCGTTGTGTGGCCGCGGAGCACTATGTGGCAGCGGGGGAGGGGAGGGAAAGAGCTCGGCCGCATTCGGGGCCGCCTGCGCTCATCAAACGCTGCTCATTGAACACACAGTGAGGCAGACCTGGAGTGGAAATATTTTTTTATGGCGCAATATGCGTGAATTTCTAAAATAAACCCGGGGTAAGCGAGCATCCATGCCATAAATGCCACATTTATGCATTGCACTTGAATAAAAGGCGAAATGCGACAAGATTGAGCTCAAATCTGCAGTGGAGGCAGTAATGGGGGTTTGGGGCGAGCTGTGGGGACGCTTGATCCAGACGGTTCTGTTGAAAATGTGTTTCTTGTGCTTCCTTTGTTTCTGCTGCGGGATTGTAAATAAGAGCTTGAGCCAAAATGGCGGCTGGAGCCGTTGAGCTGCGTCGAGCTATGAGCTATTGCACTGCGTTTAGTCACACAAATTACGCCGTTTTTGTCATTTCAGGCTCTTTTCAGGCTTTATAACCCTCTTGGGTGCTGTCTTAGCAATTAGAATAAGATACATGCTTGTAATTGTGATGAATTTATAGTGTTTAACGAGGATAGTTAGCGAGATTGAGTCAGTTAGCTAGAAAGATTTGAATATTTGTAATGACAAATTGCGATTTCTATTCATAAAACGCGCCTTTATAGCTCATTTCCGACTTATGTTGGTTGTTTAATGGCTGAATACGGTGTTTTTGTTATGTGAGGGTATCTTCACATGCTGCCAGTTAGCTGTTATCTGTCTGGGATGCTTTTTTTCTTCAAAAAGGATGTTTTCATACACTCGCAAGCCCAGATGCAATATTATTCTTGTGTGTATATTTTGTCATTTTCACTATAACTAGACAACTTGAAGTACTGCTTGTCATCTTGCTTGTTAATGGCAGCACTGAAACCCAATCTGGCCAACTGATCTCACTGCATTGTTGAAGGTTCTGGCCAATTTGAAATGTAAGGTCTTGAATTCATTAGTCTCATCTGATGCTCAATGATCAGGTTGCATTGAGAAAGTCTGCTGAATTTCCATGAGGAACAATGGCATGAATCATTCTGGGGGTTTGTTTGGAAGGGGGCGGCGGTTCATTTGTATTTCATGACAGTCTGCTGAAGAGTTTTGTAGGGCACCTCTGGAGGATTAATTGATCAATTAGGCTTGTAAAGGAGAGATTACAGCAGAGAAACAGGCACTGCGGTGGGTTTGAGTGCTAGAGACTGGGTGGGTTTGATTTTAGCCTTTTATTTGGGTTCTGAGTTGTAGTATTGTGGACCAACCACCTCAAAAAAACTTAATCATTCAAATGTATTTTGTAAGTGTATGTGTGTAAAAGTACGGTTATGTACAATATCCAGCTGAACCAGAACATTGGTCACTTACACGGCAAAACATCTCAATTCTTGATTTGGATATATACACATACATTAAATGTTTTGCCTTTTATGAATAAATAGCCAATGTTCATGTCCAGCTAGACATTGAACCATACTATCATTTTCTTCTTGTATCCTTTCCATGGCTTCTCTCAGTCAGTTCCATGTTATGAATACTGTTCAATAACATCATTTTTCTGCATCATTGAGCTGTAAATTCCCTCTCTTCAATTGCATTCAGCGTCGTCTGATGCTGCCATTATAGCAGCCACTGGCCAACATTTGATACAGCTCAGTACTTTTGCCTCTACAGCTAAAATATATTAGATTGTTGTACACTGGGAAATGCATATGCAGAATTGCTCCATCATCCATGTGCAGGTATTTAACACAACACCACAGCCAAGATTTTGACACACTGGAAACTCATTATCATAAATGCTTCAGCCAAAATAATAATTTTCCACCTAGATGACCACTGTAATGTGACTACAAAGAATAGAGTATAAGTTATTATATCATGGTGGTATTTGTTGTGTTGTCTCCTTTAAAGGTAGGGTAGGCAATTTTTTTTAAACACTTTTGTTATACTGGTTAAACTCTTCACATCCTGCTAGCAATCAATAATAGAAGTGCTCTAAATATTAAAAAATGTACATGTATCTTCTGTGGAAGTCTCGTGGGCGAAAAGTCTAAATGCAATGATAGGATGTCCTACCTACCTGTCAATATGTATTCCACGCATAGATCAGCGCTTTACTTAAGGTTTCGCAGAGTTGTAGACCGTGACGAAGAGCAGCCGCCTTTTACAGTTTCTCCTGAAAACGAGCTTATGCTGCGTTCACGCCATGTCGTAACCGTAATTGCCCATGACGTTCTACCCGGAGCTGTTCTCGGACTCAGACTTATGCGTTTCTTTGTCATCGCTATCAATGCAAAAATGAATCTGCAGTTGTCAGATGGGACAAGAGCTCTGTACGTTGTTTACATGTGTTTTGGAGGAGGCATGGCTTTGGAGATGCCCTGAAGGTAGGGCTGCACGATTAATCGAAATTAAAAGGGGTTCCCACACCTTGGTTAACTTCAAATTCAAGGACCTTTCAAGGACTTTCCAGATCCAATACCCTCAAATTCAATGATTCAAGTGAGAGCAAGGTTACATCGTGTTACCTTGTAAGATATAAGATACATTGTTACAGTTTTAATGCGTCGAACACAATTATGCTAAAAGGCCTTTTTTTTTTTTTTTTTTGCTTTTATTTTTGGCCATACGACAGATCTGATATTCTATTTGTCATATTTCTGTTTTGCATAAAACTGAGGAATATTTGGTACATCCTATGCTGTATTCTAAAATGATCTATTAACTTTTGCATGGATTTATTGAAAAGAGCTTAGGCTCATGTAACCTCTTCCCTCATTGGTTTACATCTGTGAATCGTTGAGGGACCATCGTAGTAGTTTCGTGCACGTGTGAACATCATGGCAACGTACAACACAAAGTACCTCAGGCGGAAAACGCTTAATGTATCGCGTAAATGTGCGTAACTTAACGTAAATAAAGCAAGCTAGTATGCATAAGCCATGAAGTGTTGGCGAGATGACACATTAGTGGACCTGAGGGAATAATATGGAATTTTTTCCAGAAAACTCGAGCATTTTCAATGACTATGTATGTTTATTTTCAAAAACTTTCCAGGCCTTTGAATTTTTTTCCCCAACTTTCAATTAAACCGCATGTGATTTGGCAAAGGCTGCGATTATTTTATGCGCAGCTTGTCAGTGCTGTACGGCTCTGATCAATAGTAAATGTTGCTCCATCTGAAAGCCAGAGGGGGCGCTCTCACGCTGAAAATCCAAATATGCCCTGACGCAGAAGTAGATATCGCACATCATTCTAGGAAATCCCTATGGGCATCATACTATCACTGTAGCTTAATAAACAGAAGATTGAAACGCTTTGATTAAACATGACAAATAGACACACGACTGCATTATTCTGTGTAAGAAGATGCATTATCTTACAGAAGGATGCTCAACTGTCGTCATGAAGTGAGTTTGGAGTAAAAACATGTTATTAAATGTCTTTAATTGGACAAGAGGTTAATAAATGCTTCATGTTTGGAATGATGCATTTTCAAATGCGCATTATTACTACTGATCACAGAGCCGTGCTGCACTGACAAGCTTTAATTGCTTTAAGCCAAATCTTTTAATAATTCGATTAATCATGCAGCCCTATCTGAAGGGAGGGTGGGGTCTCATGCTTTCAAAGCTAGCTTGCTATTGCTAGCCTCTCTCTGAAATTGCCTACCCTACTTTTAATTGATGCTGATTTAAATTAACATGTTGCATTGCAGTAAATCAATGTAATACAGCCAAAATACTGTATAAGAGTAAGAATCTAATAAGAACCCTCATTTGAAAATAATGAGGATTACAGTAAATACTTGTGTGGATACATTTGGAAGTAAAATGATCTTTAAAAAAAAAAAGCATTTTCAAACTCTAAAAGAGTTTGTATTAGAGGAACATGAAGGATATTGTAAATATATTGAGGAAAAACATCCTCTGTTCAATTGACAAAAACTTTGGCATCATCTCACCACCTTAATCTGAAAGTAACGTGGAAGAATAGCGAGAAAAGGAGGACTGACCTTGAGGTAAAGCTTACTACCTTATTCTCTATTTTCATTGAGATAATAGTCCAGCTGTGTTGGAAAATAGCAATGTATTTTCATGCATTAAAGCATGTTCCACTTATTGCAGTTGGATTGCACTAGGTCATGTTCGTGTGCAATGGACTGTTGTATTGGACATGTTCTGGTTTTGATTTAGTCGGACGGTCTGGTACATCGACTGAGCTTGCCTTCGTCTGCCCGGCTGACGTCGTGTAAGGAAGCCCTGTGCTCCCTGCGCTCGTAGCGTACTCCTGTTGTGTTGTATAACAGCGTCTGCTTGGCTTCCTGAATAATGCAAGTCTCATGTCATGGCTGATCTGCTCTTCTTTTTTTGGTATTTTGAATGTCAGGATGTCGGAAGCAGCGTTTAATGAATGCGGATTTCCAAAGCACAAACTTTTACATGGGGTCAAAATTTAAGGAAAGACACCCGAGGTGAATAGGGTAAAAGTTTTAATTAATAGATTACCAGTTAATTAATTGCATTAAAAACTAAAATCTAATTAAAATATGCACTAATTTGCATACATTTCCAGAACAGAAATCTGAACATTGGATAAAGCCAGGTTCAAAATTCTTTTCTTTTTGTTTACGTATTAGATTTTAGGGGTGGGCATCTTTAGACATCTCACGATTCGATTGCAAACTATTCTTGATCTAATTTATTTATGAATTAGTTTACCAACTTTAAATCTCAGAATTGACCAGTTCTTGCAAAAACATGTTTTTTTTTGTTTTTTTTACCTGTAGTGATAATTCACCCAAAAATTAAAATTAATTACTCACCCTCATGTTGTTACAAACCCGTAAGTCTTTTCATCATCTTCAGGACACAAATTAAGATATTTTTGAGCAATTTCTGTCCCTCTATTGACAACCTACGCAACTACCACTTCAAAAAGTTCATAAAGAGATCATTAAACTAATCCATATGAGTGAGCGGTTAGTTTCATGATCTCTTCCTGTACTTTTTGAAGCATCAAAATGTCAGTTGTGAAGCTATAAATGGAGGGACATGCATCGCTCTGATTTGATTAAAATAATATATTAATTTGTGTTCCGAAGATGAAGTCTTCGAGTTTTGTAACGACACCAGGGTGAGTGAATAATGACAATTTTCATTTTTGGGTGAACTAACCCTTTAAGGTCGACATATCACATTTGACCCTATTTAACATCTTTATTTTATGTTTTAGGGATATTTAGTGATTGCCAAAAAAATTCTGTCTTCATTGACTCCCCTTCATGTCGTTCCAAACCTGCATGGCTGACTTTCTTCTGTGGAACACAAAGGAAGATATTGTGAAGAATGTTTGTAACCAAATTGTTCCATTCCCATTGACTTCCATTATATGGACAGAAAATACAACGCAAAACTGTTTGATTACCAACATTCTTAATGAAGTTTGTTCTCGACGACAAATCGAATGCCATTTGACTCTTGTGGCTCATTACCGTGGAGGTTCTTCACTTCGATTTATCGGCTACTGGGAAATTAAAATGTGACCGTTTACATTCCCTGAGCGTTTTCTAAAGCTGATGTTCTTTTATTTATTTATTTTTTTAGGTTGCTGAAGCCCTTCCAAAGGAGGTCTGGATCAGTACCCATCTGCGTGGGCCCTGAGTGGGCTGGCACGACCCGTCCTGCCCACTCAATATTGAGCGGCAAACTTTCCTGAGACTCAGACTGGCATCGGGGGAACCATTTTACATGCCAGCGGTTTTTGGGGTTTTTTGATTGCCCCCTTTAGTTTTACCCCCCCACTCCCTTTCTCCTGATACTCTTTCACTCATCTGAAAGAGTAAAAGGATATTTTCACCCTAGTGTGGCAGCCGGGCTGCTCCCCCTCACACAGATGAATGAAGACCCCATTTGGGAAGAACGCAGCCCAGAGATCCAGAGCTGATGCAGGTTAGAGCGTCTGTGATTGGATGTTTGATTATGGATGACCCTCTTGAAGATCATCGTCTGAACTCTGTTTGTAATATGAACTGTATTTGCTGTCTCTGTGATTCAAGGGCATGCTGGTGTCTCTGCAAATATGATGAAGAAAAAGAATTCTCATAAGTAAGTGTTGTTTGCTTTAGGACGGATATTATATTGCATTATCAATATTTTTTACAATTCTACACACATTGATCATGATAAATATAAGATTAATGAATTTAATAATTATAATCAGAGTTAAATATTATCTGAAGGATCATTTTTTTATGTGTTTTAGAGCTTAATGTTTGGATATTAATGATATTGTTATATTAATATTTTTAAAATACTACACACATTTATTATAATAAATATAACATTTATGAATTTAATTATTAGCAGACTTAAATGTTAGGTGAAGGATATTTGAATATGTGAATGAATTATGATTTCTGTTTATTTTTAATTTTACAGTTCTATTGATCATTTTAATATAACATTTATGAATTTAATTAAAATTTAATTAAATATTAGGTAAAGCATAATTTTTTATTTGCTTGTGTTTTTTGGGAATAATCTGGATATTAATTTATTATATAGTATTTTTAGATGATAATAATATATTAAAATATTTAGCTAATTTATCATAATAATTATAATGCTTATCATTATCAGAGGTAAATATTAGATGGTGTTTTTTTTTTAGGGCTAAATGTGAGAGTGAATTAATTATTCATATTTTTAATTTATTTATCTCATTGATCTTTAAATATAACATTAATTTAATAATCATCATTATCAGAGTTAAATATTCAGGGAAGCATAATTTTTATATTCTTGTGTTTTTAGGGCTTTTAAAATTTAATTGTTACCTTAAAATATATTACTTAAATTTTTTAATTGTTAAATAGCGCATATTGATCATAATAAATGTAACATTTATAAATGTAGATGTATACATTTATTCAGTTAAATATTAGGTGAATCTTAAAATTGTTTACTAAATATTAAAGCTGAATTGTGCATTAATTTATTTTAGTTAGATTTATTTATTTTAGATGTTAAAATACTTTTTCCTTGTTTGAGATGGGATCTGTTTGACTATCCCAACCGATCCCATATGGAGGTGTATTTGTTTTTGTTGTTGTCTGTTTTGTTGGTGTTGAAATGACTCACTTAACCTTTAAACTGATTCAGAATTCAACGTCTAGCGAAGTAAAATTTTAAAATTTCAAATGTGTCATTAAAGAGATGTTAATGCTCAAATCTGATGATTATGACGTCAACTCACAGGAAACACAAAACCAGCGTAGGGCCCACCAAAGCAGTGGCTCAGCCCAGGCGGAACATCGTAGGCTGTCGTATCCAGCACATCTGGAAGGAAGGCAGCGGCGCGGCGTCGCAGTGGAAAGGCACCGTGTTAGACCAGGTGCCCGTCAACCCCTCGCTCTACCTGATTAAATATGATGGCTTCGACTGCGTCTACGGCCTGGAGCTGCATAAAGACGAGAGGGTGCAAGGACTCGAGGTTCTGCCAGACAGACTTGGTACGCCCAGAACAAACATGTTTGATTTTGTTTTATTGACATAGACATAGAAAGAAAAGAGTTTAATTGGTGCATTATTAATGCAGTTGGACAGCGATGAGCAGAAAAGACATTTTATGTAATTATTATATCATATTAGGGCTGTGAAATTAATCGCAATTGATTTTCGAACATGGATATCAAATGGGCTTCGGATATGTGCCTAAACGCCTACCCTTTTTGGAGAGTATTAAACACAATGTGTAAAAGTGTGTAGCAGTATATTGGATCTGTGCATTCGCTCTTAAAGTGACAGTAACCTAATAAACCTGCTGCAGTCTCATTAATGACAATCAGACATCAAATGATAAAGGAAAATTTAGATGTTTTGTATTCATATTTTTAAAATCTTGTACTAGTATGGATCATAATAAATATAAAATGTATTATTAATTTCAGAGTTAAATATTAGGTAAAGCATAGTTTTTGGCCTAGTCAATACATCAATCCTTTCAAAACGGGTTTTTGTTTTACCCTGATTCACTATGGTGAGCCTATTAAGTGTTTATATTTTAGACCTGACAGGATGGTTTTATGGGAAATTACGTACATAATGTCTCATCTAGGATTGAAATATGAGCTTTTCATGGTATGATAACGGACTCAGAAAATATCATGGTTTCATGATCATAAGCATTCAATTATTATCATCAGTTAAAATGACAAAATGAAGGAAAAAAGTTTTTTTGGGGGGGGGTTAGATTATGGATTAGATTAACAATTTATATTTATCTTATGATAATTTATAAAAATTCAGTTTGACGGTTTAAATTTTTCTGGATTTTATGAATTAATACAAATATTATCAAAAATTGTGGTAATGAATGCATAAAACTTATAACAATTTAATTAATGCTTTACATGTAATCAGATTAAAATTGAACAACTTTTCTGTTTTGGCAAAGTGCTGCACAACAGAGATTTACTAAATTAAAACATGGAGAAATTATATTTCTTAAATAATGCTTAAATAAATTGTATTAATATTTTAAAGTACATTCTATTGTACAATCGTTATATATTTGTTGAGTTAAAAAACAGACTTTTATTTTGACGAGTTGTAGTGAAGATCTTTGAGTTTGGGTGTTTTCTCAAATAAAATGATTGGATATGTTTGTGTTCATGTCCTCGGACAGTGAGACGCCAAACACTAAAAACAATATGAGCGTCGTGTGTACTTGTATATAGTACACAAAACGGCACCGCTCATTCACAGAGAGACACGCAAAACAAACATTATATATCTATATAGCAGTCTTTTTTATGATAGGACCGTAAGCAGAAGCGAAGTGGGAGAGCGACGGGGACGGGGACTCGAACACGGGTTGCCCGTCGACCTGTGCCAGATTGGCACCGACATGATTCTTTTTTTTAAAAAGCACTTTGAATTACCATTGTGTATGAAATGTGCTGCATAACTAAACTTGCCTTGCCTAATTGTATTTATATTTTTCAAATGTTGCACTCTTATTGATCATATTGAATATTCTTCTCAAACACAAGCAAATAAAAAATATCCTTCACCTAATATTTAATGCTGGTTCACCATCAAACAAACTCTTATTTGAATGTGTTCTGGTGTTTAATTCAGTTATAGTCACTGTAGGCAAGGCTAGATTCTCTCTAAAATGAGCACTAAAACTCTCTCAAGTATCTCTGACATCGGATGACTTTAAACATGACTTACTCTCATGCAGTTATAAACGTGTGCCTTGCCTTTTGAGTGATTTATTGTTCCCAGATTTACTGCCGTCAGTGATGTTTCCGATGCTGCCACTCATCTTGCTTTCTCGCACATCTTTCAGCCTCGACACGCATCAGCGACGCCCACCTGGCCGACACCATGATCGGCAAAGCTGTGGAGCACATGTTCGAGACGGAGGACGGCACTAAGAACGAGTGGAGGGGAATGGTTCTGGCCCGGGCGCCCATCATGAACACGTGGTTTTACATCACGTACGAGAAAGACCCAGTGCTCTACATGTATCAGCTGCTCGATGACTATAAAGATGGAGATCTGAGGATCATGCCAGACTCTAGTAAGTGTTTTCAGTGCTTGTGATGATCTAAATTGATGAAGCTCATATCAGTGTCTTTAAATGGAAACTGGTCTTTAAATTTGACTATTTGAAAGCTCTAAATGAACTGTTAATGGCAGTGATGGACCAATATGGGTTTTTCAGTGGATGATGGCGATGTAGAAAGTGGCTCATGTCTGATAAAATGCTGTAATATACATAATACAATTTAATTATTTGTTTTATAAATATATATATATATATATATATATATATATATATATATATATATATATATATATATATATATATATATGTGAGAGAGAGATACAATATTCACTTTTTTAGTAAATATTAAGTTTAGATAATGAGTTATTATTATTATTATTAATACATTTATAAATACAAATAACTAATAATCTATGAATATATTGATGTGTGTGTGTGTAATATATATATATATATATATATATATATATATATATATATATATATATATATATATATATATATATATATAGGACTGTCAAACGATTAATTGCATCCTAAAATTAGTTTGTTTTTGCATAATATGTGCACTGTTTTATTATACATTTAAATATATATGTATATTTTTAAGAAATATTTGCATGTATGTATATTTAAATATAACACATTTTTCTTAAATGTGTACATGCACGTGTTTGTGTATTTATACATCCATAATTAAACAGTACACACATATTATCATTTTGGATGTGGTTAATCGTTTGACAGTACTTCTATCTATCCATCCATCCATCTATCTATCCATATATCTATCTATCCATCTATCTATCTATCCATCTCTCTCTGTTGAAAACCATAAAGTTCTATTGACAATTTCTGAGAATGCGAATACATTTGATTACTTAATATTCAGTGTTTTATTGGATGAGTCGTTAAATATGATGATCAATGATCATGATATGAAGTTTTTTTTTTTTTTTTAATCATTTTAAAGAGTCATTTATATCTATATTTAATAATTATTCCCATGCGTCGCAGACGACTCGCCCCCAGCGGAGCGTGAGCCCGGAGAGGTCGTGGACAGCCTCGTGGGGAAGCAGGTGGAATATGCCAAAGAGGACGGCTCAAAACGAACTGGCATGGTTATTCATCAGGTGGAAGCTAAGCCCTCGGTCTACTTCATCAAGTTTGATGACGACTTTCACATTTACGTCTATGACCTGGTGAAAACATCGTAGGCAGCGAAACGCCCCGCGGGTCGAGGAGAGGGGGAGGAGTTTCACGTAACCATGTGATTCACTCAAACGTTTTTGCCAAAAGTTCTTTCAAAACATTTCTTGTAACATCTTCTGGAAATGGAATGGTGGATTTTTCAGTGGATTACCACTAGTCAAGTGTCTCTTATTGTTGTAGGATGAACGGACATCACATCCCCGACATACACGTAGCTTCATATTTCAGAGGTTCGTCTCGAGCATTTCCCATTACTGTCGGTTATTTCAAAGACGCGACGTCATGTTCATCGGGGTAAAACCCTGAGATTGCGTCTGGCCGTTAGAGTAACAACGTTCTGGGCTGCATCGGACGTTAAAGCGTTCATCTGTTGGACTGTTACAGCTCCGTCTTGGGTTTGTTGTCAACCCGAATGAAATTCAAGCTAGCGCTGTGCAGCGATCCTGGGGAAAGAGTCAAAACAAAAGTTGGAAAATGCACGAGGTGTTTATCATTTGAGACGTGACAAACACAGGGGTCCATGAAGGATGGGGAGCATAAAAGTGTGCATAAAAGTGCCAGGAGGTCGGCTGTAGAAAGTGGCCTGGGAAAATGTTCCCATATTGTCTGTAAACAAGACATCTCGCTGTCCTTGATGTCTACGCAGTTTTAACCCTCCGTCTTCTAGTTCATGCACTCGCCAGAATCGCGCACACAAGCTCTGCTGTCAGTATGTTGGCATTTGTGTGAAATGAAACCCCACCTTCTTGGTTTTTTTTAACGTATTTTGTTTCTTATTTTTGTTATATATATATATATATATATATATATATATATATATATATATATATATATATATATATATATATATACGTTTATCATCATCTCGAGTAAACGCTAATGCAGCTTTTATTATCTCAAGCACTAAATTTAGAGGAAGTCAGACTTGTTTTGCTCCCGTGTTGTTTTCAATTAATTGCCACTTTTGGGGAAAAAAAAACATTTCGTAATCAAACGTTCATATGAACATTTAATTCACTTTTAGGCTTCATTTAGTATAAAAAACAAAACAAAAAAATGCCCACTAATCATCTTTCAGATTGCTTAGTGTGGACATGTTCTCATGGGTATTATCATTGTTACGGTGTAGATAAATGGGTTTGTGTTTCAGCACATGATTTTGTCTCTTTAGCGCTAAAAATCGGACGGTTAACCAATGCCCCAAAGTATTTAGTGATGTTACACAAACTAATCGCACAAAGTGTTTAATCCCATACCTGTTAGAAAAATGCTTATGCAATAATGAAGAAAGTATTCAGGAATTTCTTTGCAAACCATGCACCCCATGACTTTATTTTAAATTCTTTAATCTCTTTGCCTCTCTGTGAGCCTAAAACGTTTGTGCCTCAATATTGACTTCAGTCTTCTTCTTGTATCGTTTTTTTTTTTTTGTTACATGTGTGTTTTGTCTGGAGGTTTGTGTGTTCCCATTAGACTCGTACGAAATGACTCGAAGGCCCCCTCCGAGGAATGTTACTATGTTTGAAGAAGCCCTCTCAGAGACATGTGTTTTGCATTATTTCAACATTTCGTGCTGCTGTGTTTCAGCTTTCGGTTACAGCGTTCCCGTTTTACCACTTCACACTCGGCCGCTCCAGATACTTGAAGCTTTTCTCTCGTCTTCGCTCGGACCGCTTGCAGAGAGCCGCTGTGTTCTGCATTAGATGTGCAACACTAAAAGGGTGACACGAATAAATGCACAGGTCTTATTTCTCTCCAAAATCAAATGAAACCAATTAATAGACATTATAATGTGCACATTTTTCTTCAAATTCTCATTACCTAATGTGAAAGAATCTTTACTGTAATACATTTAAACCTGTAATAATCCTGTCCAGGCACACTGATTCTTAATCAGCAAAAATCTAAATCTTACCATGAGGTATGAATACTTAAATTATTTTGAGGTTTAGTTTAAAGGTGTTAATTTAATCATGAAAATGTAAATAAAATTGATTAAAAATATTATATATATATATATATATATATAATGTGACATACATACACACACACACACACATAAATATATGTGTGTGTGTATATATGTGTATGTATATCACATTTTTAGCATACACATATTATAATTATATATATGCGCACACGTTTATGAAAATGTAAAAAATGAGATATATATATGCGTGTATATATAGCATATCACATTTTTGACATTGCCATGACAACATTATATATATATATATATAAATATATATATATATATATAATGCATATATAGGTGTGTATTTTTGACATATATATAATTTTTAACCAATTTTATTCACGTTCATATATATCGTATATAAGTGTGTGTGTGTATATATATGTATATATATATATATATATATATATATATATATATATATATATATATATATATATATATATATATATATACACACACACATTCATGCACATGCATACATACATGCATACATTTTATATTTATGTATGTGTGTGTATAAATTATTATTTTTTTTTTTAAATCACTTTTTCCCCATATGGAGTGAAATGCGACCTTTTCATCAGATTCACCCAGTAAAATGCGTAAAGATGTGATTCTCCATGTTTTGACCTTGAAACCTTAATGCGGGCGACCTGCTCAGCTTACCAAAAAAAGCAGCGGCGGTCATCAAATGTAATGACCTTAACGCAGAGGTAAAGCTTCGTCCTGGGACTGTTCTACTTTCACTGCTCAAACGAGAGCTGGGTCACTATAAAGAGGCGTACAGGTCCGGACGCACCCTCACTGCAGCTACATGCGCTCATTCAAATGGACAACGGACTTGTCGATATGCAAACGGAAACCCTCAGAAAAGACATACTCATGGGATTGGCCTTTTACATGTACCTACTGTAGTATTGTACTGTGTTTTGATGTCAGGTCGACGTGGGAAATTTACAACGAAAAAAAATGACGAAAACTAAACCGTTCTTTTTGCATGATATGAGTAGAGTTGTTCTCGTATGTTAGTGTGATGCATGTGTACCTGTCTTTTTATTTCGGCTATTCGTTCCCTAAATGAAAGTTTCTGTTTATTGTGTTGCTAATTGTGACGTTTCTGTTCTGGTTTTGAATCCATTTCTAAGTAAAAACAAAAGTTGAACTAAGTATTTTATTTTCTGCTATGCTCTATAAGAACAAATGCACTGGTGTTGTGTGTGGCGTGCCAATCCAAGGCAAGGTACCAGTGTTAAACAGCATTTGAGGGATCATATCCTTTTGACACAGTACCACCGTTCTGCTACAGGACAAATTTATTTGTTTCTATGAAGAGTGCCATATTTAACGAAGAAACAGGCCTTACCTGATCGGGACGAAACCGAATACGAATCTATATGTTGAGCGGGCTAATGTGTGCATGTATCGCATATCTAATTCAACCTTGTAGATATAGAATTAGAGCAAATGCACACTTTAAACTACATGGAGAGAAACATGAACGTATGGTCCCTTTAAGATGCTGTTGCTCTTTAATTACTTTGTATAAAAAAAGAAAAGAATTGACAAAAATGCAGTGCAATTTGATGATTGTTGCAGATACATGTATAGTTCAAATTTCATGTTCTTTCACATATAGGTAAATGGCTTCTATTGGACTGAATCTGTTTTTTTTCTCTCTTTCTCTTTTTTTAACGTGTAGATAGTTCATTTTATTTTCATTTAAGTATAAACACATTTTAAAACCTGTTACATAATTCATTAAGTAATTTTTATAATTATTATGTAAGTCTATCCTTATCAGATTAAAAAAAGTTAATGTGAATGTGTGTCTGAATCTTTATCCTTTATTAACTGACTCTGTCTTAATATTGGCAAGAACAAAAAATTAGAAGTAAATATATTAGTAGTTTGAACGCTAATGGAGCATCTCCACCACTGAAAAGAATTTTTTTTTCATTATTGCGACTTTTTATCACAGAATTGCAAGGAAAAAAAGTCAGAGTTGTGAGATGGAAAGTCGCAATTGACCCTTCGCTGTCAGTTTGATTGACAGGCGACCTGACCAATCATAACCCCAAATCTGCCATTTTGTCCGTCAAAGCAGTCAGAGGAGTTAGTAGATTAATGTTGGTGAACTTGAAAAATTGTGTGTCCTCACGTCTTTCCACGCTTGAAACAACATTCCTTCTGATGTTCATTCATGTTTATTTGATGCTATAAATGAACTAGTATGAAGAGATGATCGGTTCACGAGCCGCTTGAAGGAGCTACAGCGATCCGTCACGACACATTAAAGAGACTCTAGACGCTATTTATTGATTAAACTTCTTTAAAAAATTACAATATTTTAAATATGAAACTGTTTCATACGTTGTCAGTGTCCTCTTTGCTCCAGGATGTATTTTTTACCGCGTGAGAACATGATGTGTGGCGTGAGAGCACATGGGTTGCCTGGTTTTGCGAAGGGTCAATTATGAGTTATATCTCACATTCTGACTTTATAACTTGCAATTGGGAGTTTATATCGCGTAATTCTGACTTCATAACTCGCAATTATGATTTTATATCTCACAACTCTATGAAAAAAGTCAGAATTGTGATATAAAAAGTCGCAATAATCTTTTTTTTTTTTCTTTTTTCAGTGATGGAAACGGGCTTCCATAGTTTTGAGCCTCAAGATTTGTCTGAATGTAATTTGTTACTCATAAAATATTGCATTGTAGACAAAAACTCTATTTAAATGTGTGGAGAGACCTTTGGACTAATACTAATAATTAATATTACCTGAGAATATTGTTAATAATTGCTCGGGCATCTGCTCAACAACACGTTTACTTTAGTTTGCGTTTAAAATTATAAAAATTTTTAATTTTTTTTTGTTTTTTTTTTCAAAATGAGGATTTATTATTAAGTACGACTGGCAACCACTTATAGAATCTTGATTGGTTGACTCAAATGTCAATCATAATGAAGTAGGCCGTCCCTCCTTAATCCGAATTTACGAATCGTACTACGGAGAAGCATCATCTCCTCATTAATATTAATTAAACAGCGTTGACGTTGCTTGGCAACCTTTCTGGAGGCTTCGGTATTTACATAATATATATTCATGAGCCAAGACACCCGTCCAGCGTCAGCTTTCAGCAAATCAGTGGGCGAGCGTCACATTACTTCATTAATATTCATGAGTCAACCTCACCATACTAGGAAGCGATTTGTAAACACGCCTCCCTGTGACCAAAGCTGTCAGCTAGAGTGCACGGGATCGCAGTAAACATTCAGCAGAGGTCCTTTTCCATATGTGAAGCGTACTTAAGACACTTTTCACGAGGCGTAACAATACTTTAACTGTAATTTTGGCACTTAGGCAACTCCTGGACGAGATCTTCAGCGATGGTCGAGGTGTTTTCAGGCCGGACACTCTTGAATAAAGAGGGAGAAGTGGTGGATCCAGAGGAAGCTCTCAGGAATAAAGTGGTTGGCCTGTATTTCTCCGCCGGATGGTGTCCCCCCTGCCGAGACTTCACACCGCTGCTGTGTGATTTCTACACGGAGCTGGTGGAGGAGACCGAACCACCCGCACAGTTTGAAATCGTGTTCATATCCTCTGATAAATCCACTGAAGACATGGTGGAGTATTATCATGACATGCACGGGGACTGGCTGGCTTTGCCCTGGACGGATCCATACAAACAGTGAGTTGTCATTGCAGGCATGAGTTATTGAGCTGCCACAGCTTTCAGTCTGTCCCTGATAAGAGGTTTAACACACACACACTCGGAGGATTATGTTTAAAAATAGACTGCGTGTAGTTTCGCTAAGTGTGACATTATTGCACTAATCGGGCCATGGGAATCTGGGAATATCAGGGATTTTTTTCTTTCAGATTTTCAAGGATGGAAAAGTCATTGAAACTAAAAAAGTTTTAAAGTCATGGAAATGTCTAGCATGAAGAATATAGAGAGGCTAAAATATGTTGTGTTCATATCTCTCTGTAGAATTTTTTTTTAATCCTTCTCCAGTTCTGCTCTGAACCAGTTCTTTGACCAACAGGTTTGGGAATGTAATAAATGAGTATTTGATATGTGCAAGATTTTGACTTAATTTCAACATTAATTAATTTCTTAATCTTAATTTTAAACAACTTTTGTCTAAATGGTACTTGTACTTTTAATTATTTATTTGTCACACGGCAGGAACATTTAAACTAGAGAAGACAAAAAGGTGATATAAAATTTTTGTTCTATCTATCGTTCCATCTATCGTTCCATCCATCCATCTATCTATCATTCTATCTATCCATCTGTCGTTCTATCTATCGTTCTATCTATCGTTCTATCTATCGTTCTATCTATCGTTCCATCTATCGTTCCATCTATCGTTCCATCTATCGTTTTATCTATTGTTCTATCTATCTATCTATCCATCTATCTGTCTATCTGTCTCTCTATCATTCTATCATTCCATCTATCTAGCTATCAATCTACCTATCTGTCTGCCTTAATAAAATCTGCTTGTTAATAGTTAAGTTTAGGTATGGGGCAGGATTAAGGGATGTAGAATATGGTCAAGCAGAATAAGGCATTAATATGTGCTTTATAAGTACTAATAAACAGCCAATATCATAGTAATATGAATACTAATATGCAACTAGATAATAGTGAGAATTGGACCCTAAACTAAAGTGTTACTGTATAAAGGAGAAAATCCTCAATTCTACGTTTCTTTTCATTTATTTGAACAGTCAGTAGTGAAAATCAGTTTGTTCCAGCTAGTGGCATTTAGTCCCCTAGTTAGTGCAGTTCAGCCTCCTTTAGTGTATTCAGCACTAAGCAGTGAACAGATGCACTCTAGCATAGGTTGTCACAATCAGCTACAAAACTGAAAAGCATCTCGTGTTATAAAAGTACAAAATAAATAGAATAAAGAAAAATAAAACTTGTGCATTCCAATTTGCTCCAATTACCTCCATGTCATCCAAGATGTTTATGTCTTTCTTTCTTCAGTTGAAAATAAATGAAGGTTTTTGAGGAAAACATTCCAGGATTTTTCTCCATACAGTGGATTTCAATGGGGTTCAACAGGTTGAAGGTCCAAATATCACTTTCAAAGGATCTACATGATCCCAGACGAGGAATAAGAGTCTTATTTGGTAAAATGATTAGTTATTTTCTAAAAAAAAAAAAAAAAAAGAGATATACTTTTTAACCACAAATGCTCATCTTGCACTCCTCTGCGATGCGCCACGCATTACGTTGGAAAGGTCACGTGTGACGTAGGCTGAAGTACCGCGGCAGAAAGACACATTCGACGTCTGCGCACTATCTAGAAGACTTGATTGCATTCGCAAATGCGCTGTTCTTCTTGTGTCTATGATGCTGACTTGTTTTCTGCTGTTTTCCCAGTGAACTCAAGAAGAGATACAACATCACAGCCGTACCAAAGCTGGTCATCGTGAAGGAGAACGGTCAGGTCATCACAGACAAAGGCCGAAAGCAGATCAGAGACCAGGGTCTGGCGTGCTTCCGCAGCTGGGCGGAGGTGGCCGAGATCTTCCAGAACTTTAAAGCCTAGGAATCACGTGGAGGTGTTTCCCTGAATCGCACTGAATCCACAAGGTCTGTCGAAACCAACATGCACCTGCAGAAAAGAGCCAGAACATTTTTATGCAAGAGATTCTCTTTAGGTCAACAACCCACACGACTAGTCAAAAGATCAATTGTTGCTGCTTACCGAAAACACTTTACAATAAGGTTAATAACAATGAACAATACGTCTAAAGCACTTATTAATCTTAGTTAATGTTAATTTCAACATCTACTAACACATTATTATAATCAAAGTTGTTAATATAACATTAACTAACAATGAACAGTTGGATTTTTATCATCTGACGTTAACAAATACCGTCAAAAATGTATTGCTCATTGTTAATTTTTTAGTGTGAAGTGTTACCCTGGATTTTTAAGGACTTCACTATTATCCTTAAATAATGTGGTAGTGAATAAATGTTTGACTCGTAGTGTATTTCAAATGCTTTTGCTACTTATTTTTATACAGCTGCTTTTATAAGAACCTATTTATATGAATATATTCTGGTTACTATATGAACGCTGGGAATCTATGCATCTTCTCTGATGTTTGTTACTTGAAGAATAGCAGATGTTTACTGGTCCTGTTGTTGTGGAACATCTAAATGCTTCCTATTCCTCTGTGTCTCATTAAGACGCACAGATCGTCCTCCGAGAGTCTGTTTCCACAGCACTCAGTTCCCCGTCCGTATCTGTTTTGCTTTCAGTTGCAAAACACGCGCCGAACCTGTTCCTTTAATATGTCAACACCAACGTGACTAATGGAGGAATATTATGTAGAGAAATGAGCTGTGGGATTGTGATTGCTCATATACCTGACTAAGCAAAGCGTTTGAATTAAGATATGACATTTCAGGGTATCAAACAATTAATATAGTGAATAATAATGCACTAATACAATCACTGTGTTTAATGTAAAGAGGTTCCCCACTCAAATTTCTATGTTTTATTTTATTATATATTTAATTCATTATTTATTTATTTCACTGCTGTGTCATGCCACTTTAATCTCTTCTCTAAATATGTTTCCTGTAGTCACATGTTATTTGTATGCCTACATGTTATTAATAAATACTACGAATATGAAGGACCTCTGGACTGGTTTGACTGTGTCAACGACATAAACGTTCATTTATGGGCAAACGTCATGATGCCCTTTTCCTGAGTGAAACTGTCTGTTGCTATAAACAACTTTCTCAACATATGAAAGGCTTAAAGGTGTGGAAAGATCATTAAAAGAGTTTATACTGAAATTAATGTTTTTATGTAATATTTAAAATATTATTAAAATAATAATTTAATATTTATCAATTATTCATCTGTTTTAGGTATTTGTATAGGTTCTATTGGGTTTTCTTTTTTTATTGGACTTGCTTCGTTTC
This sequence comes from Zacco platypus, assembly GCA_038088235.1. Lineage (NCBI taxonomy): Eukaryota > Metazoa > Chordata > Actinopteri > Cypriniformes > Xenocyprididae > Zacco > Zacco platypus. Next base: position 18,453,219 of record CM076086.1, read on the forward strand.
TTTTATAGTGAAAATATCAAATATTTTTAAATTAAATACGTATATATTTAAAATTATATATATATATATATATATATATATATATATATATATATATATATATATAAAAATATTAGCTATTAAATATTTGATCACAGTTAATACAATATATATTTACCATTAATTTCTATAAAATATCAAATTTTAATGATCTAATAATATAGTGATAATTTATCACAGGTAATACTAATATATAGCTGATATATTAATATACTAATATATATAGATGTATATATCATACATCACACACCCATATATATAAAAATTAGGGCTGTAAAATCGAAAAAAAAGTAATTATTTAATATTATTTATATATTATATCTCAGCGTGTATACTGTATGTACACATTTATACATATAACTCTGTGGGTGTATATATATGTAAATATAATAATATATATACACATATATTATGTAAAAAGACTTTTATGTTAGATGTAATAAATCGATTTTATAGCAGATGTATATAATCGCGATTAATCCCATCTGACATAAGTTTGTAAATATATGTGTATATACATAAACACACACATATATTTACAAAATTTTATGTCAGATGGGATTAATCGCGATTATATAGCATTATATAGCATCTGATTTGACAGCACTAATATGTGTACATACACACACACACACACACACAGATTTTAGGCCTAAATAAATCATTTCTCAGTTTGATGTGTAATCGTGGACAGGTTTGGAGAGTAGTTAGATCATTTGATTTGAACGAAACGCTGCTATGAGCCCATAAGAGGAGTCATTGTCATGTTTTATGACTGAAACTGGCCTCAATGTGAGAGAAACACACCCTGATCATAAAAACTGAGCTGATAAGAGGGTCTAAAGGACATGAGCTGGACTCATGCTGAGCTAGTCTGCGCAGAACCAACAACTGCTGGCGGTTAACTAGACGAATCAGAGACAAATCTGAAAAATAACACGATGAGAAGATCTACACTGTACGTTCTGCTGGTGGTTGTGGGATTTGGCGGCGTCTCTGCTTCATCAGTGGGTGAGTTCAGACAGACCTGATGATTGTGGTCAGATCTGGAGTTATTAAACATATTTGCTTTACAGGAAGTGTCTACTCTGGGGGGGGGGAAGGGTGTAGGATGTAAATTGAAACATTTTTCACTAAAAAACTCAAAAATGGAAATATTTATGCCTTATATGCTGAAAACATTGTTTGCATCCTTGTTTTTAATATTTAAATGATCAAAATAAGCCTTTAGTTTTTTTTATGAAGACATTCACGTGTGACGTGCATCCTAACTTTACACCTTTACTTTGTTTTTCTCAGCCCCGAGCTGCACAGATCCCAAAGACGAAGGAAAAGGAACGGAAAAGTTGATTAGATATTTCTATGACCCCCAGTCACAATCCTGTCTCCCCTTCTTCTACAAAGGAGAAAGCGGGAACACCAACCGCTTCGAAAGTGATAAAGACTGCATGAAAGCATGTTCTCCAAAAGCCGACGAGATCTACCCGAGTGACGGTAAAACAATCCCCAAGTAAATACCATATTTGGTGATTTTACATGACTGAAACCATTCATTCCTCTTTCCTCATGTTTGTCAGAAATGGCCTGTTCTCTGCCAGTGGACGAAGGTGCCTGTTTTGCCATTATTCCAAAGTTTTATTACAACAAAGAGGAGAAGGAGTGCCGTATGTTCCTATATAGAGGCTGCCAAGGAAACGCCAACCGTTTTGATTCCCGAGAGGATTGCTACAAGCTGTGTCTCGGTCAGTTCAAGTCTCTTTTCACCATTCATATGGAATCCCATAATGTTGTTGAAATGACACGGCACCTTTTTCACCAGTGCGTTTTCGTTTTAAAACGATCCTCGTCCACACTGGAGTTTCAGAAACGATCTCCGTCTACACTACACGACCGAAGACGTATGTCACATGACCGTTCACGCACACTAGGCATGCGAATGTGGCTCCATGTTATTGTTTACACGGTCATCGAGGATACTCAAAGCGAACGTGGGCAGCCATCATTTTCAAAAATCTCTGTTTTCAAACTAAAAAAGGGTCTGGAGCATTTTCGAAAGTCTCCGTTTTTGAGGTTCGAAAACACCACCGTAGTGTAAACGACAGGCGTAACCGTAGCAAAATGCACTAGTGTAAACAGGGCCTAAATTGAAGAGATTTGAGTTCAGATGAGTTAACAGTCACCCAAGTAACAGGGAACGTTCTCAGAACGTTCTGGCAATGTTCTCTCAAAGTTAAAAAACAAACATTATTCCAGTAATGTTAATAAAATGTTATCCGGTCTTTAAAAATGTTATCAAAACATTAGCACAAAAACATTGTATGTCATTCATGATGGAACGTTTTCTGAAACGGACATTCGTCTAACTTCTTTTTAAATGTTACTACTTGTTTCAGAGCATTTAAAAGTAACGTTCCCATAATGTTTGCAAAATGATAAATTGGAACGTTTCCTTAATGTTCCAATAAGCAATAAAAAACGTTCTTGAAACATTTTAAAACTGACACTTTGAACATTCAGAGAACATTCAGAAATTACATTTTCAAAACTTAATAGGAACGTTAACAAAATGTTTTTAGAGCGTTTTTTGTTAGCTGGGTAAAACGTCGGTTTTACTATAAATGTATGAGTGTTTTTACAACTATTTCAACTTCATACTGTCCCGTGAATTCCCTTTATTCACAAGTTCTTCCACATCAATTGATTCACTGAAACTGATAAAGCATTTTTAAATGTTAAATAAACAGAGAGACAGAGAAAAAGAGGATGTTATTAAAATTACTGCTATAAAACTAAGTGATAAAACAATTATATAGCAGTCTAAATGTGAAAATGGTGACCAGAATTCATCCACATTCCCTCAAGAGCTTGTTGATGAATACAATTTTAGATTAACATTATTAAATAGACTAGTGTTCAAAAGTTTATAAGATTCTTTTTTTAAAGGAAAATTAATACTTTTATTGAGCAAAAATATATTATTATAATTAAATTGCTCAAAATTGACAGTAAAGACATTTATAATGTTTCAAAATAAATAAATGCTGACTTTCTATTCATCGAAAATCCTGAAAAAACAATCCACAAAAATATGAAGCTGCACAATTTGATGATAATCATGTTTCTTGAGGAAGAAATGACTTCTGAAGGATCATGTGACACTAAAGCCTGGAGTAATGATGCTGAAAATTCAGCTTTGATCACTGGATATAAATTACATTTTACGATATATTCACATATAAAACAGCTATTTTAAATTGTAATAATATTTCACATTTTTTACTGTATTTTGATCAAATAAATGCAGCTGTGGTGAGCATTTGTCATTGGAAAAACCTAAAAATCTTACAGGCGCTTAACATTTGAAAGATATAATGTTTGTATAAGGGAATATAATGATAAAAAAATTGTTTTGTGTGTTAATGGTATATATGCATGAATATCATTAACATTTCTTTTCCTAAAACATGTTTTACTGTGACGGGTATTTGATTGGGGGAGTTTTTCACTGTATGTTCTTCTGTTGTCCACCAGAGGTCAGTCTGTTCTGACTGCCTTGAACTCACTCTGACAGTATGAATGTATTTTTACAGCGAGATCCGGGCGGCTGCTGGGAGCTGCAGGCCAGTCAAACCCTGATGAGAAGACTGTTAATGCAGGTACAGTCACTGTTTATATAATGCTTGCTTCTGTTGTGGTATTTGGCACATTTCATCATTAATATGTTTAAAATGCTTTAAAGTTTTAATAAAGCATTGTGTATGTTTCCTCTCTCAGGGCTGATTGTGGGTGTTTTGGGTGGACTTGTGTTTGCTGGTGCTGTTATTTCTGCAATTGTGATGTTTGTGCTCCATAAGTAAGTATGAATCGATTAACATCAAAACGTCATTTTACCATGATTGAGAGAATATCTAAAATCTTTCTTTTCATTCGTAGGAAAAGCAAGAAGGCAGAAAGGAAGCCTGTGCCGACATCTGATATCGAAATGAAATAGATCTTTGTTCACAACATGTATCTGTACATACATTCTTAGTGCTTTTTTACCCTATATACTAGTCATGTTTGAGAAGTAACAGAACAATTGGGCCTAACCGATACATATATAGTGTCCATGAAAACATTTTGACTAGAAGAGTTCAGCAGTTACATACTAAAAGCAATCCACCTGTTTTGTTTTATATGACAGCAGATATCTGATGTTTAAGTTTCACAAATGTACCTGATTAAATGTACTGTACTTAAGATGATGTAACAAAAAAATGCCTTTCTGTGTTCCATATTGTTTTTTCACGAGAAATTGATTTAATACAATAAATCAAGACCAAAAACTGAAAAAGATTCAAAGACCAAAAAAAACATATATTTTTTTTTTTATAAAATATCATTGTGGAAATACAGAAGCGTCTAACCAGACGTGCAAAAAGGTATAGTATATATATATATATATATATATATATATAAATATATATATAGTATAGCATTCAGCACAATCTTTACATTTATTTTATAGTATGTTTAAGGTGCAGATGGTGAAATATACTGTATAGCGTGTGCAGAATTATTAGGCATGTTGATTTTCTGATAAAAATTTTTTTACCAATTCCAAACCACATTAATCCTATAACTACTATTAATTTTGTATTTAATCATTTATAAGTGATTTATAATTGTTCATGAAGGCTGGAAATGAAATGCGCCTTATATTCAGGTGTGGAGAATTATTTGGTATGTTTTCTTTTGCAGATAAAATGAGCCAAAAAAGACATTTAACTCAAAAATTATCAAATGCACATGAGAAGGATGCAATACCAGAAATTGCAGTTAATGCATGACCAATGGACCGCAAAACGCTCATTGGGTCAGCAAGGTCAGACAAAAACAGCTGGAGAAGAAAAGACACATGTTAACTGCAAAAGAATTGAAGAATTATAGGGTTAGTTCACCCAAAAATGAAATTTCTGTCATCGTTCTACACACATAAGACCTTCGTTCATCTTCAGAACACAGATTAATAACAGTTACTAAGATTAATGTGGTTTGTAATTGGTAAGATGCGCCTGGAAAAAAAATATGATCAGAAAATCAATGTGCCTAATAATTCTGCACACACTGTATACAGTGACAATATATATATAACGGTGATTTGGTAGTGAATAAGGAAGAAATGGCAGTGCAAATGGCATGATGAAGAGATTGCATTGATTGCCTATGATGCATAAATTCAGGAAGGAACTGTCTAATTTATTCCAGTAAAGAGTCAATCACATGACCGTGATCTATCATCCTTCCTCATGATGACCTGTTTCCATAAAACACACTGCTTACAGATACTGGAAACTTATAAGAATCATTAACCGTAGTGAACCTTAACCTTAAAGGGACAGTTCACCTCAAAATTAACATTCTATCATCATTTAATCACCCTCAAACCTGTGTGAATTTATATCTTCTGCTGAAAACAAAAGAAGATATTTTGAAGAATGTCAGTAACCAAACAGTTGATGGTCCCCATTGACTTCTATAGTATGGGTAAAAAAATACTATGGAAGTCAATGGGGACCATCAGCTGTTTTGTTACCAACTTGAGGGTGAGTAAATAATGACAGAATTTTCATTTTTGGCCGAACTATCCGTTTAAGGAAACATTCCATATCATTTTGCAAACATTATGGGATACTTTTGAATTTGAATGTTCTTCGAACATTCTGAAATAAGTAGTAGCATTTAAAAAAAGTTGAATAAAACGTTTCAGGAAAAAAAAAACTTCTATGAAAGTTTAAATAATGTTTTTGTGCTAAAGTTTTGAGAGCATTATTAAAGAACAGATAACTTTGAACGAACATTCTATTAACGTTACTGAAATAACCTTTGTTCATAACTTTGAGAGAACCTTAAAGGGTTAGTTCACCCAAAAATGAAAATGAAAATTCTGTCATTTATTACTTACCTTCATGTCGTTCTACACCCGTAAGATCTTCGTTCATCTTCAGAACACAAATGAAGATATTTTTGATGAAATCTGATGGTTCAGTGAGACAATGAACACTTTCAATGTCCAGAAAGATACTAAAACATATTTAAAACAGTTCATGTGAGTACAGTGGTTCAACCTTAATATTATAAAGCGACGAGAATACTTTTTGTGCACAAAAAAACCCAAAAATAACGACTTTTCAACAATATCTAGTGATGGCCGATTTCAAAACACTGCTTCATGAAGCTTTACGAATCTTTTGTTTCGAATCAGTGGTTCGGTTTGTGTATCAAACTGCCAAAATCACGTGAACTATTGAAATTTTGAATCACCTATGACGTAACGAAGCCTCGTTTACTGAAATCATGTGACTTTGGCGCTCTAAATCACTGATTCGTCATAGTGACAACAGCCAATCACATTACTTTTCGGTGTTGCATGAACGCAATTGGCTAGCGACTGCTCTAGGGTATTCGCATAAGGCGATCTGATTAGCTGACACAGGTGTTGGCGCTTGAAAAGTTGAGAAATTTTCTAGTCCTGCCGCGAGTGAGGCGACGCGAAGGAACCCACAATTCAGTTCGGCAATGCGTGACGTCACCCATTCGAAGTAAATGAGAAGCGTTATCGCCAACACTGTTCCCTTTTACATCGTAATATATGGACAACGGCTTTGAAGATAATTTTTATCCTTTTCGGAGCTCAACAGCCCCAAACCCCATCCACTTTCATTGTATGGAAATGAGCAGAGTCTTCATTCTGCTGTTTGATTGACAGGAGAGCTAACCAATCATAACCCAGAATCCGCCATTTTGTTCGTCAAAGCAGTCAGAGGAGTTAGTAGATTAACTTTGGTGAACTTGAAAAATTGTGTGTCCTCACGTCTTTCCACGCTTGAAACAACATTCCTTCTGATGTTCATTCATGTTTATTTTATGCTATAAATGAACTAGTATGAAGAGATGATCGGTTCACGAGCCGCTTGAAGGAGCTACAGCGATCTGTCACGACACATTAAAGAGACACTATGCGCTATTTATTGTTCAAACTTCTTTAAAAAATTACAATATTTTAAATATGAAACTGTTTCATATGTTGTCAGTGTCCTCTTTGCTCCTTTTTCACTTCCTGAGAACATAGCAACAGTAACTAAAGGGGGCAGGTCTTTACGAAGGGTCTTAATTTGTGTTGATAGAAAGTTATACGGGTTTATAACAAAATAAGAGTGATTGATAGATTAAATGAGGACGGAATTTAACTATAACTTCGAATTTGATGTTGTGAGGAAAGGGTTAATGATAGTCTCTATTAGCTGAGGGCGGAGAGAGAGAGAGACTCAAGCAGAGTGAAGAGAGATAGAGAGAAGGATAGAACGTGAGCGAGAGCGCGAGAGAAAGACGCGCGCGCGCACACAGAAGTGACCGACCGTGACTATAAACACGAGCTGTTGTTTTGTGATGCGAGACGGTAAGATTTGACAGTTAGAAGTTCACGTATAGCATTAGAGACGAATGATGATGGAGGAAAACCTGCCTGAGGATCTGGCGAATCTGTCAGAGCTGGACGAGAAAAGTTTGCTGGACGTTTTGACTAGACGTTTTACACACAGCCTCATCTATGTGAGTAAAATACAACTTAAGACGGATAAAAACACCTAAAAAATACCACAAATCGCGTTTATTGTTTGCTGGAGATTATGAAACCGTGAGCTCTTGTTCTCTGGGACGGTTGTTGTTCACTGCCTGAATGTATTTTAGATCAATGAGAGGTCTGATTCACTGATTCACTGAATGAATATGTATCTTTATGTATTCACAGACCTATATAGGAGACATCCTGGTGGCTATTAACCCATTTAAATATCTGTCAATCTATGAAAAAGAGGTAAGAATTTGTTTTGCTAGCTGTAATGGGAAAATACAATGAAAAATAGGTTTAAATTATTCTGACTGGAATCCATTTGCAGGTATCCGAGCGGTACAAGTGCCATGAGAAGAAGTCTTTGCCCCCTCATATCTTCGCTGTGGCAGATCGAGCATATCAGTCCATGTTGGGACGTCTAGCCACGGGACCCAAGAACCAGTGTATCGTGATCAGGTTTGTGTTGCAATCAAATTAATTCACCAAAACCAATGCTTTCTGCACGTCTGAGGGGTTTCCAGTAATTCCAGATATGGTGACGTGTGTCAGTACAGTATGAAATTTCTTGCCCAGTCATGCTCGAGACAAGACGAGTCACATCAAATAAGGCTCCTCGTGTCTGTTTCATCTGTAAACACAAGCAGAAATGTATGCTCTCGTTGTAAAAACTTGGGTCAGTACAAATCTGAAACTCCTAAAGTTGTCAGGCTCAGACCGTCCGCCTTGAGTAACTTTATCTTTTCCAGTTATTCGGGAGTTAATCAAACTAAAATATATATCCGTCCTGTATAAACTTCACCACCTGCAGACTTTGCCTAATCGAACTTTCTTTTTCTAGTTTCAGTTTCGTCCCATATGAGACGAACCGTGAAAGTTTCAGATGGATTTTAGTTGCTTGATTATTCCGTAACTCAATAGCATGGCTGATAGCTGTACTGTATCAGGTATCATATTTAAGGTTTTTCCCTACGTTCACCCGTCCTCCGAGACGCTCTACTGCGGCTTTACCGTTAGAATAGTCGGCTTAATGTATTTTTCAGATATGGAGCCTCATGGTTGATTTTCTCAGATTCATTCTGTGCATTGAGAGGGAACAGAAGACAAAAAGTTGATTTTCGCAGTCACTGGGAAACAGATTGTGTAAACCGTAAGCCCAATGGTGCCGTCATCCTTAGTACCCATACAGCCGTCCGTGAATGAGACCAGTACCAGTGGAGGAAGGCTGATAGTCACCCAGACAACAGGGAAAGAATGCCTTTAATGCATACAATGACAAGGCAAGACATAAAAGACATAAAAGTATGCCTTTGTCATCAGTTATTAATTACGCTGCTATATTTGGGAAGCAGAGAGATGCTTGATGTCCTAATGTTTTTGTGGCTCCCCAGATTGTGGTTATTCGGATGTAAATTGACTTTGAAATGACATTAAAATCATGCACCTTTTTTGGATTAGATTAGATTTTGGTTTGTGGGTGAATCTCCTAATATGTGTCCAAGAACATGTCTGGATCATATCGTAAAAAAGTAAGAAATTTTATATTGTATTTTGTTCATTTTTATATATATAAAAATGAACAAAATACAATATAAAATTTCTTCCATTATTTATTTATTTATTTATTTATTTATATATATATATATATATATATATATATATATATAATTTTAAATTCTGTGTTTGTCATGTTTTTTTGATAGTAAATTTAATATATGCTACTATCTGTATGTTTCAGTATTGAGGATTTGAATTCCTAATTAATATGAAAATTAATATGAAAGTTAGTTGACTTTCCTGAATTTCCTGATTTTCCTCACCTCCATGTCATCCAAGATGTTTATGTCTTTCTTTCTTCAGTCGAAAAGAAATTAAGGTTTTTGAGGAAAACATTCCAGGATTTTTCTTCATAATAGTGGACTTCAGTGGGGTTCAATGGGTTGAAAGTCCAAATTGCAGCCTACGTCACTCGTGACCTTTCCGACATGATTACATAATGTGTGGCGCATCGCAGAGCAGTGCAAGATGAGCATTTGTGGTTAAAAATAGATAATATATTTATTTATGTTTTGGAAAATGACTGATGGTTTCTTTAGATAAGACTCTTATTCCTCATCTGGGATCATGTAGAGCTCTTTGAAGCTGCACTGAAACTGACATTTGGACCTTCAACCCATTGAACCCCATTGAACCCCATTGAAATCCACTATATGGAGAAAAATTTTTCAAATTTCTTTTTGACAGAAGAAAGAAAGGCATACACATCTTGGATGACATGGGTGTGAGTAAATTATCAGGAAATTTGAATTCTTTAACTAACAATGTATAAATTTAGTCAGAAGCAATAAACTCATTGAAGTTTTGCATGACTCTTTGATTTTTGGTCATGCTTTTGTTTCTTGATGCCCTTGAGTTGCACTTTTTGTTACACTGTCCAATGGCACTAGCCTTTATTATACTATTATACTAACAATCTGATATGTTGTATCCATTTGTCCCGCAGTGGTGAGAGTGGGGCGGGTAAAACCGAGAGCACCAAACTGCTGCTGAGACACATCATGGAGCTGTGCAAGGCCAACTCACAGCTAGAGCAGCAGATCCTGCAGGTATGTCACGTCAGATGCATCTGCCAGCGTTCATTTGAATATATCCTCCAGGTTTGCACAGATTAGTACATCAGTGAGACGTGATGTGTGTCGAGATTGCCCGCTGCGTTACGGTGGTCGAGTGTTTGATTTACAGGCAGGAAGTTTATTGTGCTCCACCCTTGTTGTTAGTGCTTGTGTGGTAAAAACACACGTGGTTTCTGACATATTCAAATGGTGGGTATATGAGGTGTGTTTAATTTGTTTGTTATAATGTGTTTTTGGGAATGGCAGACTTGAAGTTTTGTGTCTTTCGGTTCATTATTGTTCATGTGTATGTTAGTGTGCTTCTAAAAGTTGACAAAATTATGTTTTAGCTAGTGGTTGAACGTTATAGAATTTTTAAAAAAAATTTATTTATTTTTTTAGAGAGAGCATATGTATATATATGTACATGAACATATATGTATATGTGTGTGAATATATATGTGTATATATGCATATGTGAATGATTTCACACTGTTTAACTTGTGATATAAATGCGTATATGCTGAATGCTGATGAGATTAGAAAGTGTTATAGCTTTTGATTTTCTGTTACTAATAATCGAAAAGCGACCGCTGTAGTTTTTCATATACTGTTTGCTTTCTATTTGTTTAACAGTTCTGTTTAATAATTAATTTGAACTGTTATACAGCAGCCAGTAAACTAAGTTAGATGGAGATTGGGAGCTCAGGCACTGACGTTATCACATCTTTCAAAATAAAAGTCCCAAATTAAAAGCTTCTGATACATCAGCCAAGCAGAAAAACTTATCGGCTGATACAATAAATGAAAACTGCCAAATATTCGGCCCTGACACTTGGGCTGTTTTATCTAATCAGACCGCCTTATATTATCAAATCGGGTTATATTAGGCTAGTGGCTATTTATATTTTTTTAAAGCAACAAGCTCTTTGATATGTCCTTCTCTATATAAATATTCAAGTGGTTTCATGGTTTTTTTTGACCTTCTGTCTGTAATTTGAGGTCTCAAGTTGGTTTGAGGAACAGATGTTCAAGTTTCGGGTTATTTCTGTTCCTTCTTCACAGTGCAGGATTTCCTGGTGCTGTTTAGTGTTGTGATATGATACGAATTGGCATCGTACTCATCTTTCAAAGTCTGACCCTCTCATTATAGGGCGTACCTGATACACATTTCCATGTTGTCATGCTCACACGGAAATTTATCATATCTGCCATTCACACTGTGTCAATGTAAACATTACAAAACATCCAGATTCCGTTGCACATGTCACGTCTTACTGGTTTCAACAGCCGGTTGGCTAATTTGTTGTCAGTTGCACAACATCTTTGGTTTTGGTATTGGTCACAACACCAGGTATAAACTAACCTAAAAATATAAGTGTCCTGTGTTGCATCTTTGTGTATTTTTTTTTAAGATTACACACACCATGTCCAGTTCTTGACATCGTATGCTTTTTTTATAGCATTAATTCTAACGAAATGAGAAAGTTGCTTAAACATGTTGTAAATGTCAATTTTTTGTGCGTGTGAAAGTTTTGAGAAACTCGGAACGAGTGACTGTTCAGTCTTCTGTAAACTCATGATGTGGTTAGTTACTTTCAGACTGCATATTTATTGATATGTGTCAGGCTATTCTTTAGTCTTCTTAGTTACTATAATTGCTCACGGTTTTATGGCCGAACCAGCAGAGAGAGTGAGAAATATAGCATCTTTTTACCCTGGAGTGTTTCATATGGAGTTTAACAGTAGATCTACTTTACATGCATTTACATAGATCTACCACTTAAAAAAACAAATGGATGTTTTCAAAGCATTTGATTATGACGACATTCAATTGGCCAGGAATGTTAGTTCACGTTCTAAAAATGTTCATTTCTTGTTGAAAACGTTTCATCTCCAGACTGTACCGTTTGCATTATTTAAACGTTATAAGCAATTATTGTGGGAACTATTCGGTTATGCTTTTTTGGCACTCAGAACATGTGATGTTCAAACAATTTTGTATCATTGTGAAAATGTTTATACGAATACTAAAACATAAAGAAGTTTAAAAGGGATGGTTCACCCAAAAATGAAAATTCATCATTTATTCACCCTCATGTTGTTCCAAACCTCTAAAATATCTTCTTTTGTGTTCAACAGAAGAAAGGAACTCAAAGAATGTTGGTAACCAGACAGTTAATGGTGACCTTTGACTTCCATGGTATTTTTTTCTCTACTATGGAAGTCAATGGCTACCGTTTGATTACCAACAATCTTTAAAATATCTGCCGGAAGCTAGTTATTATAGTTAATAAAGTTAAAATAGTAATATTTTTCTTACAAAAACCCATCACTTCGCTTCAGAAGGCCTTTATCAACCCCCTGGAGGCGAATGGATTATTTTCACGATGGATGGATGAATATTTTTGGCTCCCAAAATTCACTACCATCATAAAGCTTGGAAGAGCCAGGATATTTTTAAATATATCTCCGATTGTGTTCGTCTGAAAGGGTAGTCATAAACACCTAGGATAGCTTGAGGGTGAGTAAATCATGGGATAATTTTCCCATTTTTGGGTGAACTAACACTTTTAAGTTTGAGCGTTTCTTGTAGATAAAGTATGTATTTCGGCATCAATAATCCCTGCAAATGTAATAAAAAATTTCCTGAGTGTTTTGGTCAGACAAATAAGTAATTAGTTGAGCCAAGATTTTGACATGTCTGAGTGCTCAAACAGACTGCCACAGTGTTTACAACCTTTATAAATGTGTATTAACATTTTCCCTTGTCTCGCAACACTCTCAGTTAGACAGGATGTCTGGGGGAGTTCAGAGAGGCATCTGAGAAGTTTAGGAAGTGGCCTTGACTCTCTAGAGAATTGCATCAGCCAGAACGGTTCATCCACTGGTGTGATTCAGGAAAGTCGTACTGTTATATTACCCGATCAGGACGTGATACACTTTGACTCTCATTTGCGCATTGTATTTGGCAACATTTGTTCCATGTAACTTCTCTTTCTGTGCACCTGTTTCTTTTTAACACATTTAAACTTCCTGTTGCTTGAAAGTGTAAAGTGGTTTAAGGTTTAAGATGCTTATCTTAAAGAAGATTTTCTGTTTTCATACTCTGTGTTTGCATGGAGGTGTGTGTGTGTTGGTGTGCAAACTTTGCTCTCGGCTCCTGAAGTGGAATAACTAGTTTTAGGATTTTCAGAACAAAGCAGAGATTCAGCAGTCTAGATTCCCAGTTTTCTTTTGCTGTCTTGCCTGGTTTGTTCATGGCCAAAGTTGTCAAAATTGTCCCAGAGGAAAGTATTGTTGCTCAGAGGTTGCTCTTTCATAGATCAAGAGAGTTATATTATGAATAAAATTTGGTCTCAGATCAAATTAATCTAAAAATTTCTTTCTAAATACAAACTCAAAGTTAATAGTCATGAGTCAATAGTTGTACAGTAAGAGTATAGAACTATAAAATCGAAACATTATTTGCTCTTGGAAGAATTTTTATGATAAATGTTATTTAAACGCATATTAAGTAAATATAATGAATATATAAGCAAATACAGTGCATATATTTACTGAAATGCCTCATTTCTCTATCAAACTAATGTGCTGTCGACACTAAATGACTTGCCTGAGGTAAATGTAGTGTTACGTGAGATGATATTCTCAAGCTGTTTTATTGATGTTTTTCCTAGGTTGAAACACTGGTTTAGAGATCACATGTAAACATGTCTATGCTAAGATTCTTCTTCTGCGTGTTTTCCTATTGTGGCGGTTAGCAAACAGCATTGCATTACCGCACCCCCCCCCCCCCTTCTGGATTGGAGTGTGGATTGTTTGTGACTGACTGACTTGACGGTTCGGGACGAATACATGTACCTTTACACCCCTAAATAAAAAAAAAAATATGTATATGTGTATATATATATATATATATATATATATATAATACACACACACTGTTACATTTTTGATAAGAAAACAAATGAAAACGTGAGAATTGACATTCTCTCAACCATTTTTTTGGTGAATTCTACGATTGTTTTTCTGTTTACATTCTGCCTAACATGAGTTTGTCTACTTGTGTTGAAATAGGTGAATCCACTTCTCGAGGCCTTTGGAAATGCTCAGACGGTCATGAATGACAACAGCAGTCGTTTCGGGAAATATATGCAGCTCCGCTTCCAGAACTCTTCAGGTTTGTAAAAAGACAACACTTTTCTCTCTGATCGTAATAGATCATATAACTTGGCAGCTTCCACTGGGTGTGTTTCTTATCAATTAATCCAATAAATCAATTCAACATTCTTCGATTGAACATTAACCTGTTTTTCGTTGCCTTTGTAGTCAAAGGGGCCAAAATCAACGAGTACCTACTGGAGAAATCCCGTGTGGTTCACCAGGATGAGGGTGAGCAGAACTTCCACATCTTCTACTTTATGTTGGCCGGCATTTCCATTGAGGATAAAGAGATATATGGCCTCCTGGATCCTACGCACTACCGGTGAGTCATCTGTGATGTCATGCCCTTGTGAAACCCGATCATCAACATTGTTTACGATGCACGTCATAGATTAGCATCTTATCCATGCACTTTATTGGAGGTGTGTCACATGTCGCCTCATATAGAACTATTTGTGGCACGGACGGCATGTCCTTTGTACGGTGCTCATTGTGTAAAAGGTTGATACAAAACATTATCAGGTGATACAAAGATCTGATTGGATGAGCCACATTTGAAGGTTGTGCGTTAGAGTGAATTTATTATGGATAAGTGGGTTTTGGGCAATTCACTAGACTCCACAAGGCTTGAGTTACAAAGGATTCATATATAGATGTTACAATGTCAGACCATTTTTTAAAGCTTTTTTAGCTATTAAATTGTAGCTAATTAAACTCTCCTTTTGTGTTGGGGGTCAAATATGCCACCTATTGGTTTCCATGCAAAACTATGAAAAAGAGTCATGTTTTTACATAAAACCTCTATTATAGCTTGTCAGAGAGTAAAATATAAAATACGCGAAATTATGAAATTGTGTTAAAATAATACTTCTTCCCTTTGTGTTTGGGGTTGCATTTGACCCAAATATGTTGTAAATTAGTTGCACAGATACAAAATTGTTTATTTTGTTTTAGTTTTTTTAAGATTTTGTGACTATTTCCACACTGGAGCAAATGAATACAAAGTGCAAATGAATACAACTTAGTATATAGTAATATTTGTTTTTTGTTTAAAGGCACAATATGTAAGGTTTTTGCATTAAATTATCCAAAAACCACCAGAACAGTGTTATATATTTTTGTTGACTTACATTATCCCAAATGTTTCCAACAATTCCGTTTCCATTCACAGAAATCTGCAATTTTAACCAGTGTAATGGCCCTTGTCATTGTGTCTCCTGTCATTGACATCATATCCGCATTACCCTCGATTTCCGCTTTCAAATCCGTAGAAACCATGGAAACACTCTTTAATGTATAATGTGTTTCATTAGACAGGTGAGCAACTGTTTGGATACCTTCATCGACAGAAAACTTATCATAGTAATAAAGCTCAACATGGTTAGTCTTAATGTTTGAATCTCTCTTGTTTTCTTGATTTACCGCGAGTAACATGTTTGTATCCAAAAAGTAAATCAGGTGACACTATTTTGTCAAGTGGCTAACATAATGTAATCAGAAAGAGCTTTATTTGTTGTAACAGTAATACTGCATTTTCTCCATCATACTTTAAAATGAACTGCATGCCGTCATCAAGCTTTTATTAATATGATATTTTGAAATCGATCTAGCTTACTGCAGTGTGCAACAAGTGTCTCATAGCAGCCACCGAGTTAACGCAGTAACGCAATGATATAACTTACAACTTTGTTTTGACCAGGTAAAACAGCGCTGCATCACCACACTATTTTAATTTGTCAAATAAAGTGGCTGTATGAGTAGTAATTCAGCACTGCAATAATGTGAATTTATGTGATCAAACAAAGTTCAAGTTCAGGGATAAAGGAGGCAGAAACTGGCAAACGTTCAATGTAACTTCACTCGTAGTAGACATAAACAACAAAATGAAAGGAGTGGCAGCGGCCAACTGTGACATATAAGTATAGTGACATAAACTGCCCCAAGCCTGGTCCTCTCTCACCCTTCACTGTCATCATTCCAGAACGGTGTGTCACGCAGGTATCTGTCTCTACTTAACATTCGCTTCACAGCCTTATTCCACTCCCGCGGCTCTCGGCCCCGCTGCTTCATAACACAGTAACGTTAATAAAACTTGGCTCATCCATGAACATGATTTCTGCCTGAGTCCCTTCGTATTACTTTCCATTGGCTGTGGAGGTGAAGATGACAACTCCCATGATTCCATGCCCATTCACAGCGTCATCAAGCTACGCCTTTGTTATTGCTTTAAATAAGTGACCTCTAGTGGTGAAACTTACATTCTGTGCCTTTTAAATGGTATTTATTTGTGCTTGGTGTAAATGGCCTCTGAACTTTTCAGTGTGGCAACAAATTATTAATTGAGACAACAACCAAAAAGCATCCTTTCACAGACTTTTTTTCAACTGTGAAACTCAAATAAAAAGGCAAATTTTCCTTTTATGATTCAGAAGACAAGTCTTCAGTTTTGTGTAAAGTTTTCATGTATTTCTTCGTATTTTAGTTTTTGACAATCTACAAAACGGGTTTTATGTTGACTTTTGACAAATTGCATGGAAACCAATGGAGGTCTATTTCACCCCAGCACAATCATAGTTTGTACAGTCTTTCCAAAACACAGTAGCACTTTATTTTACAGTCCTGTTTTACATGAACATACTATGTTCATACTAATATACTTATTGTAGTAATGATATTAAGTAATAACTAGGTACTAACCCTGAACCTACCCCTAAATCTTAACTTAACCCATGTAGTTTCCTTACATTACTCAGTGGGTAGGTACACTGTAAGTACATTGAAACTGCACATACTGTAAAATAAAGTGCAACCAAAATACATATACATATGTTTAATCTTTGCATGCACGCTCATGACCTTTTTTTAAAAGAAGTAGTTTAACCAGCGTTTCGAGCGGTATAAAACTCAAATGTGGGTTAATTGAGCAGTAGTCTACCAGGCTGACATATTTTTGTTCTTGTCAGTTATTTGAATGGCAGGTTTGGGCAGGAAGACGTAGTGCAGACCTGGCGTGTGAAATATGCTGAGGTGTGTAATGCCATGGACATGGTGGGATTTGAAGAGCAGGTAAGAACTAAACTATGAAGCAGTGACCGCAGTGTCCTGTGGTTTTAAATGTTACACTTTTATGTCAACTTTATATAACATTTACTGATTAAATAAGATGCTACATAGGGCTGTTGAAATGAATTGCTTTTACAATCCATCACGATGCGGACATGGACGATTCTGCATTAATGCACTTACCGAACATAATCGATTATAGCTGTTATAGCTACTAACGTTTCTCTCACGTCATTCGTTGCATATGCGCTGGTCTCTCTATTGTAAAATGGCGGAGGGAAGCGAGGCGAAACACAAAAGCGAGTAATAGAAAATGTACCCACTATTTTAACATTTAGTGTGCGTGTGCGTGCGTGTGCATGTGCGTGCATGATAGAAAATATCATTAACCTGATAGAAAATCACTGGACATCAATGCAGTGTCCTCACTAAGATAGCAAAACTAACCTCTGTGTGTCTGTGTGTGCGTGTGTGTGTGTGTGTGTGTGTGCGTGCAAGTGGGCGGGTATTCCCTACGTTATGGGGACCAAATGTCCCCACAGGTATAGTAATACTAGTAAATTTTGATCATGTAGGGACATTTTTTTGGTCCCCATGAGGAAACAAGCTTATAAATCATACAGAATGATCTTTTTTGAAAATCTAAAATAGCAGAACATTTTCTGTGATGGGTAGGTTTAGGGGTAGGGGTAGTGTAGGGGGACAGAATATACAGTTTGTATAGTATAAAAACAATTACGCCTATGGAATGTCCCCATAAAACATGAAAACACAACGTGTGTGTGCATGTTCTTGTAACTTAAGTACACTCCTTGACGGATTCATGCTCTAAATTTTAATTGAATCATAAGACCAGTGACGATTCACACCCCTAATGCTACATTGATTCTTTGAACTTCCAAAAATAATTTTTACAGCACATTACCAATGATGTGAACTACAAAAAGGTGTTTAAAATGGGTTTGAAACTTAACAGCATTTGCAGTATATTTACAGTTCCCGTTTCACATTCACATCATCTCATTTGTAGGAAAAGGTGGACATGATGACTATTCTAGCTGGCATTCTGTCCCTGGGGAACATCACCTTTGAAACAACAGACAGTGACGTTCTGAAGGTGTCCGAGACGTCACGCGGCTGGTTAAAAGCTACTGCAGTAAGTTTCTTGTTTGAACTTCTTGCAGATGTGTGGCAACACACAATCGCTCACAAGTCATCATGGTACACAATAGAAGATGTGACCGATCTCAACCACTGTTACTTGCATTTTCAACAGTAGTTCTGCTTTTAGTAAACAAGTGTGAAGCCAAATGGAAAGAAAAGTTTCACTCTGAAACTCAGAAAACCTCTGCAGACCACCTTTTAAAGGTGACCTATTATGCCTTTTCACATGATGTAATATAAGTCTCTGGTGTCTTCAGTGACGTTTCAGCTCAAAATCCCCCACAGATCATTTATTAGAGCTTGTCAAATTTGCCTCTTTTTGGGTGTGAGCAAAAACAACAGTGCATTTTGTGTGTGTCCCTTTAAATGCAAATGAGCTGTTGCTCCCGCCCCATTTGCAAAAGAGGGCGGAGCTTTAACAGTTCGTGCTTTAGTTGCTCAACAACAACAAAGCTGGAGAATCTCACGCAGACAAAATGACGACGGTGTTCATCCTTACATTGTTCAAACCGGAGTCGACACTGATGGAGAGACTCAGGAAGAAGTTACAACTTTTAGACGTTTCTGAATGGTTAGTGGATAAATTGATGTAGTTGCTGTGGAGTTGATCGACTCATCACTAGCATGTGTCGTCATGTTCATCTTTTTTCGTTGAATTGACCCTGGTTTGTGCAGCAGTCCGGCGTAAAATGACGGCATCACTACAACAACTTTTCCTCTTCTCTAAAGCAGCCCAACATGGCCCCGCCCCCTTTGTTGTGTGTTCTCGGGGGGCGGGGTTTATGTAAATTTTAGGGTTAGTGATGTCACCAACTTGGGGTAAAAGCTTGCAGTCCCTACCAGCCGTTTGTTGTAGTCCTTAAAAAGCGGTTTCTGTAAAAGAAAATATCTCTCTTTGCACTGAACTTTGAGTGTCGTAACTTTGCAGATGTTGTTTCTGCTCAAACAGCAACATTACACACTAACTAAAGTTAAAAAAGTGAAATCATAATCATGGACCACTATTTCCTTACCTAGTTCATGTAGAGTGAATTTAAAGCTTGTGTAAAGCAAGTGATTTAAGCTTGTTGCTAGCTAGTGTGTTCTAGGTGGTTGTTCACAGGCAAAAGCTGAACTGCATGATGTACTCACTCCTAGATTTGAGGGGGTTTTTCAGCTGTTTTCTGGTCTGATGTGTCACACAGTAAAGTAACGGCACTCTCTCCTCAACAAACACACATGATTTAAGAAGTCATTTAAGGATGACGCACAAGCTGAACTTTAATATTTACTGCTATAGATTTGTTCACATCACTAACCCCAAACCATGAGCAACGGTAATAGTGACGCTTGAGTTAAAAACACGTACACCAGGTTTTCTCAGGAGATGAATGTTAGTCTTCTGTCCCAGCGTCACCTCGACCGCCCTACTGTTTAATCAGGTGAATTACGGCCTGTGTGCACACAAAGAAACTCTTTTAAGGGCGAACTGAAGGAGGTGTGGGTCTGCCTACATCTGGCCTTTTACGATAAGACACACAGTGCACAGAAAAGCCAGAAGTGGCTATGTTTAGACTCCATTAGGTCGTCGTACACGTATGGGGCAGTTAATAGTAGCACGCTGCATTTCCCTGATGCAGGAGAACTTCAATTTATCAAATCTAGTATCATACTTTAACTTATGGACCGGTTTGGACAAATTAGATTTGATGTGCCTTTTGTTGTACTGATGTATATGTGTCCACAATGGCCCCCAGCATCTAAAGGCACAAATTAACATGACCTTTTCTGCATGACATTTATGTCTTGGTCACATTTGACTAGTCATTGTTCTTTCAAATTGGCAGGGTCTGTTTCTTTTGTGTTTTTTGTAGCACAATTCATTCCTTACATTTGATCTGTTTTGCATTGCACAACTGATAGCACATTCAGCATTCTTTGTTGGTCCTAAAATAACTTTCCTTTAAAAAAACCATGACACTAATCTCAACGTCCATGATTTAGGAGAAACTGGGGCTACAGAATTTTGGGGAAAACATATCTGCTGTTTCAAATGCTTTTTTAAAAAAGGTTTGCTGTGCTTGTTTGTCAGAATTTTGTGGTTATACGTCAATATGGCTATAAAATAACCATATATATATATATATATACAACAGTAATATTTCTTATTTTGGTTTTATTTTTAAATATTAAAAATATTATTAAATATTTGTAATAATTATTAAATATTTGCAATAATTTTATTTAATAGTACCTTATAATTTTATTAATTAATAATTATTAGATATATATTAGATTATATATTTATTTTTTATTATATATATTTATTATTATTATTATTATTATGGGAAAAAACGTATATTTCCCTGTAAAATAAAAGCATATAAGAAAAATTAGGTAAAAATAATATTTTAATATTTATTTTACATTTAAAACTTTAAAATGACAGTGAAATGACATTTTTTTCAGTTTCAAATGTTAAACCATCAAACCTTTATTTTGACATAAACCCACAGGGATACCTTCTGTTTTGTTGATAATCGCTTCTCATTACAAGTACAGGAAGATGGTTGGTGCATTTTTTTATTTTTTATTTAATTGAACATTAAAGCGACTCAAACTCGGAGCAGATGCAGAGATGCAGTTTGTGAGGAACAGCGTTTACTGTGAACTGTGAGCCGCCCTGAGACACTAGCCATGTTTTCATCCACCTCTTTTGCATTTCATCTGAATGCTCATGTCATTTATGATGTAGAAAAAAAGAGTCCGTTTCTTTCTAGATTGCAGCACCTTCCATTTTTATTACAGATAGTTTGCACCAATTTCCCAGGAAGTGACGATCTTGTTCTCTTGAACACATGGGATGGAAACGCTGCTTTATTTGCAAATGTTTTATCTGATATTCCAATTTAATGCATAAGTTAAATTCGCAACTTTGGATGGAAACATAGCTACTGACAACACCAGTGAATGAGCTGCTTTTGTGTAAATGAACACAGTGCTGCGCTTCACTCATGCATCATGCATCATAATTAAATTACAGCCTTTGTGATTTGATAAGCGGCATTGAGCCAAATTGCGATTCGAGTTTTATTTTGATTAATCATGCAGCTTTACGCAGCCTTCCTATATAAAACGTGTGGGAAAACCACAAAAAATAAGCATTTTGTGTGTTTGTTTCTGTTACCAGGGTCAGTTTGGCGTTCAGGAAGAGGATTTATTGAAGAGTCTGACCTGCACCACGTCAGTGACTCGAGGAGAGGCCATCCAGCGACTTCACAACCAGCAACAGGCTGAAGGTACGACATCACCAGCGTGACATCACTAGTTTGTTTGACACTTTTCATTTTGATCACCATCTGTTTTAAATGATCATTTCAGATGCCAGAGATTCCATCGCAAAAGTGGCCTATGGTCGCGTGTTCGGATGGATCGTCAGTAAAATCAACGAGCAGCTCGCTCCTACAGTAGACTTTGACGTGGAGCTCAATGAAATAGGTAAATATACCAGTTCATGCTGTGACTGAGAAATTTGTGTTGTTGTTGTTAAATAAAACTGTTAAAAATAGTTTGTTCAAATGAATAGTTTCCTTTAAAATGAAGCTGAAATAAAATATCAAATGACATGGAAAAACAAACTTGAAATGTGCTTCTGCACCATTTTTTCTATTTAGTATGGAAGCTCATTTCCGCCCAATTGTGACTTTTTATCTCAGAAATTGACTTTTTTCTCAGAATTACAAGTTATAAAGTCAGAATAGCGACATATAAAGTCAGAATTGCCTTTTTTAATTTATTTTATTTGGTGGCGGAAACAAGCTTCCATGATTTAGCTTGTTTTTTTTTTAGTTGGTCATTTTAGTACTTAAATTTAAAAAAAAAAAAAAAATAGATTTAAGTTACAGTAAATAAAAATTAATTAAATCTGGAAATATAAAATAATATATAAATATAAAAAACGAATAAAAATGACAAAAGCACAAATCTAAATTTTTAAGACTTAAACGAAAATGAAAACTGAAAATATAAAAAATAAAAACTCTCCGGAGCTACTAATAAATACTAATGATCAACCAAGTGTTGTTATTGTTAACTAAAACTTAAACTAATGAATACTGTTATCATTATTTGAAATAATGCTGAAATCAAATAAAGCATATTTAAGACGTAAAACATCAAATTAATTAAAATTAAATTTTAAGGTTTTTCATCTAATATTTGTTTTATTTTATAGATCTAGAAAGCTTTATAAAGCTATTTTCTATTTTATAAAGCTAAATAATTTTTTTTTTAAATGGTGCAAAGGCACACAACAAAATTGCTAAAACTTAATCTAAAATGAAAACTGAATATAAAAATAAAAGCTAATTCAAATAGTACGTGAATAAAACTATTTTCAGTGGCTGATGATGGTATTATAAATAATATCGATCATTAAAAATAATTTATGACAATGATTTTACACAATTTATTCAAATATTTGAAAACAAAATGTTGTCATCCTTTGAGGCTGTCGTTAGATTTTAAAACTGACACTTAACACATAATATAATCATAATCTCAACTATAATATTTACAGATTTATCGGTCTGTCACTTCATCCATTTCTCTGTAACTTCAGAAAATTCCTTTTTATTTTGTGGAAGTCTGATGGAAATCTAAGATATGTGACATTTGAGGTTTGCTCTGTCTGTTTTTACAGGAATCCTTGACATCTTTGGTTTCGAGAACTTCGCTGTGAACCGATTTGAGCAGCTCTGCATCAATCTGGCTAACGAACAGCTCCAGTTTTTCTTCAACCATGTAAGTCTTTATTATGCGTTTAATATTTATATAGGAAAATGAAACCCAAAATTGGCATGGTTTGGTAAGTGCATATGCTGAAATGATTTACATTTTTTTTGTTACGTTTTTATGTGACGGCAAGTCTCATCTTGGACTGTCCTTGTCAATACAAAGACAAAAAATATACAAATAGAAAGACATGGTCATTTAACTTCTACAACTTTACAAGATTTATCTGTCTGTAGTGTGGAAAACTCAAGGTAGCAGATGTTACGAACCATTAAAATGCCACATTCGATCATGGTCACCGCTGGTTCTTTCAGCAGGACTTGATTTGCCACTCCATGAATCCGATGATCACATTTTCCATGTCATTTCCCTCTAGCACATTTTTCTGATGGAACAGAAAGAATATAAAGAGGAAGGCATCACATGGGAGACCATAACCTACAAGGACAACAAACCCATATTGGTACGTCTATGTTTAAAATCTTCACCCTCTATGATTGTCCCACACTCTCTCCAACTTTTTTCCCCATTTTTCCTTCTCTCTGACTCCAAAAATACACCCGAGCTCCGCGTTTGGCAGACGGCCGTGTGGTAAATCCCAAACACAGGAAGTGCTGACAGAGCAGGACACGTAGCTTTGAGGATCTCTCTCAAATTTCTGCATGCATTCTGACCCAAATCCTTCAGCTTGCTGAATGGGAAACTAAAGGAAACTGTGGTCTTTGCATGGAGCTTGTTTTCACCTCATTCTCGCGTGAGATTCCCGGGCCGACCTGCTCTGTAAATATGAACTCTGCCCTGTAATTATGGGAGTTAATATTTTGAAAGCTGCAGACTTGCATGCATGTCACTTTCATGTAATATTCAGCCTAAAACCACTGCGTATCCTGTAGTGTAACATGAATCTGCAGCCGTCAGCTAGACAAGCTGGTTTAGCTTGTCAGCATGGAAAACTCATTCACTTATGCCAGGTTTATTCCTGTTTCAGGACCTGTTCCTCACGAAACCCATCGGGATTCTCTCTCTGCTGGATGAGCAAAGTGCCTTTCCTCAGGTATGTGTTGGCAGCTAAAACATGTTGCCAAATCCTCAATTGAGCCACATTTTATATATATATTTTTTATATTATATATATGTATATTTATATATATATATATATATATATATATATATATATATATGTATATATATATGTATATGTATATGTTGTTTTTTATTAATTAATTTATTTTTTTATTATTTATTTATTGTTTTTTAAATTTATTTTTAATTTGATTTAATTATTAATTTTATTATTTACTTATTATTATTTATTTATATTTTATTTTTAATTAATTTATTTTTATTTTTGTGTTTTTATAATTTATAATGAAAATAATTAAATAAATAAAAAAAAAATTATTTTAAAATCTAAACATTTTTAGTTATATTTAATTTTATTTATTTGTATTATTTTATTTATTTATTAATTAATTTTATTTTGTCTTGCATTTTCATTTTATGCATTTAGCAGATGATTTTATCCGAAGCATCTGCTTTGTACATATTTACATACCTAAAAGTGTAGTCATTTAAAGTAGTAAATTAAAATATTGCAATCTCTTTGAAATTATATATAAAATACTTTTATATAATATATATATATATATATATATATATATATATATATATATATATATATATATATATATATGTATGTATATGTATAATATATAAATATATATAAATTTTTATTTAGAATTTATATTTAATTTAAATTTAGGCAATTGCTTAAGCAAGATTTAAAATTTGTGTATAATGAACCTTTTTTAATAAACAAAAAACAAAATAGAAATTATTTGACGCAGACCAAATTATATTTGATACAGAAATATTTAATATGAAAACAAGGCCTCTAAATTATAGACGAGATCAGAACTTCTGAAAAACCTGCACATAATCTACTACATTCTATCTGATTGATAGTTTATACTTTTCACTATACTTTTTTTTTTTTTTTTTTTTAAGTAAAAGCTTTTTAATATAATTGTGAAAACATCAACATTCAGTTTGTGGTTCTCTGTGTTTTTGCTGTGAAATATTTAAACCTTAAAGCAACTTTTATTTTGTTAGTAATAATTCAAGATGAACACTTATTATTATCCATGCATCTTTTTTTTTTTTTTTTTTAGAAAAGTCAAAATGTTAAATGTTAAAATTTATCAAATATGATCCATCAGGCTTTTGAGGAATGTATTGCATTGCATTATGTTTTAAAACTTCAAAGTTTTAATCATAAAACTAATCATTTAAATATTATCTTACTGAGACATTATTGGCAGATAGAGTGACTGATGCATTTTATGTAAGTCAATTTCTTTTGGCATATAAATATCTCACTATGTCATACTATATGATCCATAAAAGCCTGATGTAGCAAATATGATACAAAACAAAAAACACTTATTTTATTTTGTCTGTAGGTTAAGTAAACTATTTGAAAAATTATATTTTTCATATGATAGGCTTTACAGGGTGAATAGTAATTGTAGTAAAAATACAAAGAGACGTCAGAGCCAATAAGCCCCAACCATTTTAAGCTAGTTTTCATTCCATCCATTTAATATATTTGTACATTGGAAACATTTCACTCTGTTCCATGTACGTTTGGGAAACTATGGTCACGTGACTGCATTTGTTGTGAGAGAGTAGTGAATCTGAGGCAAAGCAGTTAAAGACACAGCTGTTTATGACATGATATAAGATGTGATAAGATATCCTTTTTGCACCCACAGGCCACTGACCGAGATTTTGTTGACAAGTTAAACGGCAAATTTAAAACCGCTCCAAACTTTGAGGTCGTGCGAAACCACACCCCACTGTTCACTATTGTTCACTATGCTGGGAAGGTGAGTCTGCAAACCACCGTCATCATCATTCCCTAACAACTCACCTGATCAGTGACTTTATTTAGATGTCAACAGAGAACTGTATTTTTGTGGTGCTGGTTAATAATTAAATGATTGTGTGTTTTTCCCAGAAGCGATGCATTATAAGGGTGTTTGTCTTCATAATGGGTGCATTATTCCTCCATGAACTTTCTTTTTGTGGTCTGTTTAGGTGCAATACAATGCAAGCGGTTTCCTTGAAAAAAACCGAGACACAATACCAGCCAACATTCGCGAGCTCTTCATCAACAGTGTCACTCCTCTCCTCAGTGTTTTGTTTGCAGGTCTGAATTGACTCAAATGAGATATATATATATATATATATATATATATATATATATATATATATATATATATATATAAATATATAGAAATATAATAGTATTTATTATTTTTATTTATTATATTTTATTTTTTTAGTTTTATTTAAATTGATTCATTTTAATTTATCATCTAATTTTTTATTTTATTTTTTTATTTTTTTTATTTATTCACATCTAATCAAATACACTTTATATAAGCAAAGCAAGTGAATAAATGATTTATTTATTATATATATATATATATATATATATATATATATATATATAAGTATCATAATATATATTAAAATTGCTATTAATTTTTGCTACATTTAATATAATTTAAATTAATTTTAAATAAGTTTTTTCCTATGCATGTATGTCATTTGAAGTATTTATTTATTCATTATGGCTATTATTAAATTTTATCTTCAGATTATAAGATACTTAAACAGCAAGTAACAAACAAAAGCATTTTGTTATGAGTTTCAGTTTTGAACACAGACATAAATATTATTATTATTATTATTATTGACATTGTTATTAATCATGTTTTATTTATTTAGTTATTTTAATTATTTGATCATTTTTTTTCCTATTTTTCAGCTACAATTTCTCGAACAGGCACACTAATGCCAAGAAAAGCCAAGGTATTACTAATATTTTGATTTATTTTTTGACATACCAGTTAACTCTACGAGTGCCTGTTAAAACACGTTGTGGTATTTCCCAAATAACTTGGTCTGGATTTTCAAGAAAATACATAGCTGTACAAATGACACATCAGTCTTCCCTTTGAGATCAGTGATAATGAATGCAGATAGTGAGTATAGCATGTAGTGTTTCACTTTTTTTAATCTGCCAATTTTAGCTACAAGTTGCAGATGACAACTTCAACTCAACCAGGAAGCAGTCCGTTGGTGCGCAATTCAAGGTAAATTAGAAATTCTCATAGTGCATGTTTTATGTGCCGATTTATTGGATGCATCCTATAATCAAATGAATCAAATTTATGCAAATGCACTCATGTATTTGGCCTTGCCTGTGTGTGTGTTTTTTTTTTTTTTTTTAATAGCCTATTTGTCTTTACATTGTTCGGAAACTAAAAGCGGTTTGTTCCGTACAGCATTCCCTGGCTGTCCTTATGGAGAAGATGTTTGCTGCCAGTCCGCACTTTGTCCGGTGCATCAAACCCAACCGAAGCAAACAGCCCGATCAACTGGACAGTAAGCTGGTGTTGGATCAGGTAGGTCAACCGGAGTCACACTCATCAGCTCTCCGTTGGGTTCGGCCCTGTTTGTGGCCCCTTTTATTTTCCACAGTGGAGCCAAATGCATTCCTGCCCTCCAGTTCTCTGAGCTGTACTTAAAACCTGGAAGCCTTTTAGTGCTGTTATGATGGAGTTAAGTCCAAATCCCTCTAATGATAGAGGAGCCACTGGGTTTGTGTGCCGATATGGGCCGAACACTGTATTAAGAGATTGTTTTGCTGGAGCTGCTCATTGATTAGCTTGTTCAATGACACATTGTAGATTTTTATACTGACTATAAGCTCTGTATTGTGAAGGTACTAGTTAAAAGTAGTAAAAAGTTTTACATATTCAGAGGAAATATGTGTGGTTTAAAACTTGCCACCTCTTTGCTAGGGTGCTTCTTACTCGTTGCTATTGTTTGGTAACTAACAACTTTTTTTCTGTTCGCAAAGACTTCATTTCCTGTTGAAATGACATGGCTTGTCTCAATCTGTGCATGTATGTATTTGCATAAACAGCTATTAAGTCACATGGTCAGAGGATTTAAAGCCGGGGAATTTACAGTTTCATTCAGTACACGTGCAGTACCATTTAAACTTTACAACACTGACACCTGCTGTGAAGTTGTGGAAGTACAGCCTAGAAAAATAATTGTAAAGTAAATAAATTATATACGTTATGTATAAAAAAATCAATATACAAAACACATTTTTTATACCTATATATGTGTTAAAATATGTTATGTATAAAAAAAAATCAATATACATTATAAACACCAATATATATTATATATATATATAAATATATATTAGGGGTGTGACGAGACCCCTATCCCACGAGACGAGACACGAGATTGGGTTCACGAGACGAGATCTTTATAGTATTTTTAAGAAATCCTCAATAATGAAACGTATGAAGGAAAAATGGTCTTTTATTCAGCTAAAAATCATAAAATGCAAAAATGTTGGTGCATTTTGAAATCAACTTGTAATGCATGTCATTTTACTTCTATTTTAATGAATTATTAAATGTTTTGCCACAAAATCAACCAATTGTTTTCTGCCCTGTATAATTTCACATGAGAAATCTCACTGAACTTCTTTCTACAGATTGAACATAAATTAAACAGTATAAATAAAATAAACATAAATAAAAAATTCAAATAACACTTTAAGTGTCACTTTAACTGCAGTACAAAGTTGACCATTTCCCCGTCACTATTGATTGTGTGGCTGTAACTGTTATATAGCTCTGCGTACACCGAGAAGTCCAACCGTTAGCAGTGATAGCGATGCTTTCTGCCTCTTTAGGGGCCGTTCACATATCGTGCCTAAAAAAGCGTGTAAAGCGCGGCCGCGTCGCTTCCTCCTTTTGCAAGCGTTCGGGAGCTCGCGCTTCTGTAGCGTCTGTCGTTGCTATGCAACCATGAACTGTGCTCTGCACGACCATGAGGAAGTTTCAGCAAGGGATAAATTTATTTTTAGCCCTTGCTTTAGTTTTACTACTAGATATATTTGTGGAGATGAGATATAACAACCCCTCTGTACAGCAATGATCAGCTGTTCGGCTGAGATTTCCATGTTTTGTTACGGAAAGGTCGAAGATGATCGGTTGGTTCTTGTCACATGACCTGCGGTGCACCTGCGGCATTCTGAAAAGTTGAGATGTTTTCATCTCGCCGCGTCACAGGCGCGCCAGGAAAAAACGAGCGCGCCGCGCCGCTTCCATTTTGTGCGAATGAAAATGCGCGCGATATGTGAACGGCCCCTAAGAGTCTGTACAACCTTGGCTGAGGTGTACAGCAAAGTTTTCTTACAATGTTTACATATTGTCTTGTGTGTTATTCTTTCGCCGTTTATTATTTCTACTGGAAAACCAAAATGTTTCCACACAAACGATTTGAAAGTGGCGGGGGCATTTTCAATAATAATTTCACCCTCACACTGATAGCACGACGAGACAACTTTTCACCTCGACGAGAAATCTCGTCACGTTTTAGTCTCGCGAGATCTCGTGGTACGAGATCTCGTCACACCCCTAATATATATATATATATATACTATATGTATATATATATATATATACACATATACGTTAATAAATATCAATATATACATTATAAAAAGTCAATATATCCGTTATGTATAAACATGAACATACAACAAACATATATATAATTTTATTGTATATTTTCTATTACATATGTAATAAAAATGTAATGACAATGTAATTTAAAAACAAATATTTAATAATTAAGTAATTAAATAGATAATGTAATATTTAAATGTATATTAAATAGAAATTTACTTGTACAATGTAAATAAGGAGCTTGGAAAAGCTTGGAGCTTTTTGGAAAAATCTTCATTTTTGCAGTACAGCTCACAAGTTAGATAAACTGTATTTGTGAGGGTTTTTTTTGATACTATAACATTGATTATTTTTAGAGCTTGACTGCTTTTGTATGCAAAATGAAGGTTTGTTTCAAAAGATTTCTATTGTGAAGAAAGAAAATTTCACTGTGTTTGGAACAGAATAAGCGCGAGTAAATAATTAATGAACTTTTTTCAATTTTAGGTGAACTATCCCTTTAAAAGTGACCTAATGGCACCTTCCAGAGTCTCAGTTGACTAATCCATCATATTTATGTTCCACTTTTCTGCCTCCTCCGCTCTAGCTGAGGTACAACGGCCTGATGGAAACAATCAGAATCCGGCGGGACGGTTTCTCATGGCGCCCGACTTTCAGGGAGTTTGCAGAGAGGTTTGTGTGCTGGCAGGAAAAAATGATGTTTTATCAGTTCATTACATCAGAATACCTGCAGCATGACTCAGATTTCTGTCCCATAGGTACAACATTCTGCTGCTGAAACCGGATCTCCCGTTGGACAAGAGCAGGTTTGAATGGCAGATATATCATGTTGTGTTAAAGGAGCACCAAGTAATAAAAAAATAAAGTTTTCTACCTAAAGAAGATAATAGTACATTTGACAAATGTTTAAATGATGTTCGCTCACATGAGAGGAAATAAGCTTCCTGTTATCAGCTGCTTTTGCTTGCAGACTAAATGCATACAAAATAAAGTATGAATACAATGCTGAAAAAATCTTACTTAATATAAAGTTCAAGACCAGCAGAAATTAGTTTTATTTTTACACACACACACAGGTTTGTTTTGCTATCTTAGTGAGGACATTCCATCGGCGTAATGGTTTTTATACTGTACAAACTGTACATTCTCTCCCCCTATACTAACTCTACTCCTAAACCATCACAGAAAACATTCTGCATTTTTACTAAAACATTGTTTCGTATGTTTTTAAAGCTATTTTAAATATGAGGACTCATGAAATGTCCTCATAAAACATGTTTACGTCGTAATACCAGTGTAATACCCATGTCATTATACAAACGTGTCCTCATAAATCATGAAAACAAGCACACACACATACAGTACCGGCCAAAAATGACTATTTTTAATGTTTCTGAAAGAAGTCTCTTATGCTCATCAAGTCTGGATTCATTTGATTGAAAATGCAGGAAAAAAAACTTATTACAATTTAAAATAATGATTTCATTCTAATATGCTGATTTATTATCAATGATGGAAATAGTTGTGCTGCTTAATATTTTTTTAGAACTTATTTATTTGAAATTAATCTTTTATAACAATATACACTACGGTTCAAAAGTTTGGGTAATCCTTTTTCTTTCTCTTTTGAAAGACATTAATACTTTTATTCATCAAAGATGCGTTAAATTGATATTAAAAATTTAAATTGTTAGAAAAGATTTTTATTTTGTATAAATGCTGTTCTTTTTAGCTTTTTTTATTCATCACTGAATCCTGAAAAAAGTATCAAAGATTCCAAAAAAAGATTAACTGAGTAGCAAATCATCATATCAGAATGATTTCCGAAGGATCATGTGACACTGAAGACTGGAGTAATGATGCTGAAAATCCAGCTTTGATCACAGGAATACATTATACTTTTAAAGTATATTAAAATAGAAAACCATTATTTTAAATAGTAATAATATTTCAGAATTATTTATCAAATAAATAGTATTTCACATGCATTAGTATTTTTGATCAAATAAATGCAGCCTTGATGAGCATAAGAGACTTCTTTCAAAAGCTTTAAAAATAGTAACGTTTCCAAAAAACATTTAAAAAAAAGTCAATTATTGTAGTGCAGGAAGAGGTGGAAAAGTCTCCACCAAAACAACATTTAATAAATAACATGAAATGACTTTGTGCTCCTTTTAAATGAACTCTTCATGATGTTGATAATTTGGTTTCATTCACAATGGTTCTCGTTCTTTTGTTGCTTTTAGTTGTATGTCGATCCTCAACAGCATTGAACTCTCTGGTTGGAAGTCTGGGTAAGTTTGAGCCTGATGCATCCGATCTACTTGAAGTAAATGAAATTATAAGCATTATTAGTGGCATTATTGTTCATACGCACAGTTAGTGATTTAAACAAACCTCTTAATCACTCACAGAAAATGTTAAAATCTATTTTTTTTGTTAGTCCTGCGTTTGTTAAATCTTTCACAGGCTCTAACATGTTTTCAGTTAGCCTTGCAAATTTGGTGAGAATATTATTCGAACCAATAATGGTTCAGATAATATTACCATACTGAGCAAGTCACAGCAGTTCTCCTGTGTTGCTCTTTCAGATCGTCGCGGTTGTTTTTTAAGTACTGGCACCAGGAGGAGTTGGCCCGGCTGCTGGAGAGGCTGGGACGAGCGGCAGTTATCATTCAGAAGAGTGAGTAGCAATTAAACTTGTTTGTTTAAGCCTTTATAAAATTATGGCGGGCCTTGCATGACTCCACATGAAACCTCTTGGCTTCCAGTTTGACTTATTTATTGTCATCTAAACACCTCTCAGAGACTTACCCTAAGAAAACCGTGTCATGAGAGCAAGTTCAGACATGGTCCGCAAGATTCAGATGTGAACTGCGAGATGTCTTTTACCTGGATATGTTGCTATATGTAAATAATGGCACAGAATTAACAAGCACAAGATATAAAACAAATTCTGTTCATGCCAAATTTTACACTTTTAGTGATTTTTGTGGAATGTCAAGGTTTCTTGGTTCAAAAGTCATAATGGCCATTATTCATGACTATTGTCCAACATTTGATCCATAGTTACAGGCTGTTTTTGTGACTGCACCTTTAAGACTTTTGTATGCGAATGACCCGTTATGAATGCGTAATCTCGACATAGTGGCGTAGTTCACGTTGTCAGGATGAGTCAAGTTGACGAATACTGAATAGGTCTTGAAATGTAAATATCGGTCAAAAATATGCAGTCATTATGATTTTTTTTATGTTTTTGAATGAAGTCTCTTCTGCTCACCAAGGCTATTTTATGAAAAATACAGTAAAACCAGCAATATTGCGAAATATTATTACAATTTAAAATAACTGATGATGTTTCTTTAACATTATCAATGTTGAAAACAGGTTTTGCTGCCATTTTCTGTTTTTGTAGAAACTGTGATACATTTTTCCCCTGGATTCTTTATAAATAAAAATATAGAAATTTTTTAACATTAATGTTAACATTATCAATGTCTTCACTGATCAATTTAATTTGTCCTTGCTTTTTTTTTTAAAATTGAAAGTTAAGTTAAAATGTTTACTGGCTCTACATGGTATAAAACGTGCACAGACACTGATAGTAAGTGATTTGATCATTTTTAAAGGGGAGATATCATAAAAGTCTGACTTTTTACCGTGTTTAAGTGCTATAATCGTGTCCCCGGTGCATCTATCAACTTAAATAACGTGCAAAAGGACAACCCTGTAACTTTTTGGCAAGCCTCTCTCTGCAAGCATAGGAAAAAACGAGCCGCTCAGATTTCGCTCCCCTTGTGACGTGGGAAGAAGATCTTATTATAATATCACCTCCCCTTAATCTGCACGTTTCCATCCACAGAGCCGCCATTTTGTTTTCGCAAGAGACAACGGTGAACCAGTTCTAGCGTCGTGGCAAAAGTTCGAGCAAAGCATGCTAACGGTTCTGTCGTTGACTGCACAGCTGAACGCTGAACTCTGTTTAGAGCTTAGATAGGCGGCAAGTTGATCCTGGCAAGATCGATTGCTAAAATGGAGCATTTCTGTCCAAGCGATATTTTGGAAAAACATTAGACCATCACATCATTTGATATCAATCATAAACATTAGCCTGGTGTGTGGGACTCTGTTTAGCAAACAGGTGCGCTATGTATAGTGGGCGTCCATACAAGATGAACAAAACGACACATGCTAATGATGAGTCGATCAACTCCACAGCAACTACATCAATTTATCCACTAACCGTTCAGAAACGTCTAAAAGTTTTAACTTCTTCCTGAGTCTCTCCATCAGTGTCGACTCCGGTTTGAACAATGTAAGGATGAACACCGTTACTGACAATCCTCATTTTGTCTGTGTGAGATTCTCCAGCTTTGTTGTTGTTGAGCTGTTAAAGCTCCGCCCTCTTCTGAAAAGGGGGCGGGAGCAGCATTTAAAGGGACACACACAAAAACGGCTTGTTTTTGCTCACACCCAAATAGAGGCAAATTTGACAAGCTCTAATAAATTATCTGTGGGGTGAAACTTCACAAACACATTCTGGAGACACCAGAGACAGATATTACATCTCGTGAAAGGAGCTTTATAGGTCACCTTTAACATTTATGATTGTGTAATTCATTGCCACAAAGATTTTAATCGTGAGTGTATTACTGTAAACATGATTTATGCTTTGTCTGTGATGAGTTAAACTGTTTAACTGTGGGCAGCGATAGGAGTGGGCTACCATGTTTTTAGTAAAGCCTTGAATGTTTTTGTCTTTCTCGTAGAGCTGAACAATTAATCAGAAAAATAATTGTGAAGACGATTACAGCTGCCACGGTTACCTAATTGTGAAAAGTGCAGATTGCAGCATTATATTTATATTATTTATATTTTCTCCCTTTGCATCAATGGTTACTACTTACACTGTGCTTTTGCAGCGTCTAGCCGATCACAGACAAGTCTGTTGAACGCAATGGCCAATCAGAGGCGTTTAAATGAGTCGCTGCACATTTGCAATCCTGTCATTTATAGCTATTAAACTATAAATGCAAATAAGACAGTTTCAGATTATACACCTATCGCTTTATGAATAAATTCAAAATAAATTGAATTTATTAATTTTTTTCCTGAAATTATTCTTTATTTTTCATGCTGATAAGACGACCAGTGGCCACTTACACACTGCAAATTTTCAGGAGTTTAGTTTTCATTTAAATGGAGCAGTGAATCCACTAATTTATTGTTCTGTGTCTTTGACAGACATAATAAACATCTCTCAAAAAGCAGAATAAACCGTTTAAAACACTTTTATGAAGACATAATAGACAGACTCATTTAAAAAGCCTACTAAAGTTTAAAACGTCGCTTGGCAAATTATTATTATAAGTCACATTTATAGCTACTCATTCCACGTACAGGCTGCAGGGACAAACTTAAGAGGACATTTTTTTCTTTCCTGTTTCCAGTGATATTTTAATGTGTATGGCTAATATTAAATAAATGGATGGCTTCATTTGCATCCACAGAAGTCTGGGCTAAAATCCTGAATATCCACTGACTACATCACATCTTGTTCTTTAGATTACCGGGCGAGGGTCTGCAGAAGGAAGTATCTGGCATTGCTAGCAGAGTTACGGCGCCAGCGGCAGGCTCAGCGGGAGAGAGAGGAGCGTGAGGAGGAGGAGAGGAGACGACAGCAGCTGGAGGAGGAGAGGAAGAGACGTCTGGAAGTGGAGCAGGAGAACTTGCGTAAGGACGGTCCTCTGACATCCGCATTGAAGCTGCTGTGAAAACGATGACGTGTGTTAAAGTCGTGTCTGTGTTTGCAGGACCAGCGTCTCCGCCGGTACCCTTGCCGAGAAAGAAAAAGCCAGAGCCCAGGCCTCGTTCGGTGCTGAGTGGCATCCTAAAAACACCGCATGTGCCCCCTGTACCTCGGCCGCGCAGCAAGCTTCTTGAGGTGTGACATCTGTAGCTTATTCAGTGAAATACTACACCTGCATTTATGAGATTACCTCTCCAACCTACCAATTTAAACATTCTTTTCATGCCAAGTTACATTTCTAGTCTGTATTGGAGCTTGATCATGTTTCACTCCCCCTATATGAAGTTCAAAGTTGACATGATACCAAAATTGACTTTAAAACATGGTATTTTTTGTTTGTACCCTGTAATATGCCAAGTTACAAAAGTAATATGGATTGCAAATGCCATTTCTTCTTGACTTTAAGCATACTATTATATTGAATTGTTTTATTTTTATATTTCATTTTAATTTTAATTTAAGTTTGTTTTGTACGGACCTCCCACATGACATGTGGACAAATATATATATATATATATATATATATATATATATATATATATATATATACTTATATATGGTAGCTCTTTACAATAAGGCTCATTAGTTAAACATTATTTAATGTATTAACTAACATGAACTAACCATGAGCAATACATTTGTTACTGTATTTACTAATCTTTATTAAAATCTCTATTTTCATTAACGTTAATAATGTATTAGTAAGTGCTGAAATTGACATGAACAAAGATTAATAATTTATTCATTAGTTCATTATTAGTTCCTGTTAATTAATGTGGTTAACTAATGAACCTTATTGTAAAGTGTTGGCCTTGGTTTACTTATAAGTTCCCTCATTTTAAGCGAATCGTACATACCATATAACAATTTGTTCCGTTGTTTTACTAAACTTTGTGCACAATATAATTTCTCTCGTTTTGTTCAATTGTGCACACAATATACTTTTTCTTCTTTTCACTAAATAACTTGTTCCCTCATTTCACTAAATCTTGGCGCACGATATAATTCATCCCCTCAATTCACTAAACCGTGTGCTTGATATAATTCATTCCCTCATTTCACCAATTCGTGCGCACAATAGAATTCGTTCCCTCATTTCACTAAATCGTGCGCATTATATAATAATTCCTTCCCTTGTTTCACTAAATCGCGCACGATATAATTCGTTCCCTTGTTTCACTAAATCACGCACATGATATAATTTGTTCCCTCGTTTCACTAAATGGCGCACACAATATAATAATTAATTTCCTAATTTTAGTAAATCGTGCACAGAATAATAATTCGTTCCCTCATTTTACTAAATTGTGTGCATAATATAATAAATAATATTATTATTTATTATTATGAAGAAGAAGATAATATGCGCACTTTTGCCCTGCATGTCATGTCCGGGGCTCTGTAATTTTGTGTTTTTGTCATTATTTTAATTTTTTTTATAAAAATGTCTATATAGTTTTTATTTATTCTTGTTTTTTTAGTTTAGTTATTTTACTTCAAGTTAAACTAAATAATGAGAAATGTTGCCATAACAACTAGAAAGTTTCTCTTATTTTATTTATTAATGGTTATTTTATTTTAAGTAACCAAAGTGTTTATGGTTTTAGTTAACAACAATAACCCTGATTTTGCGTCATACATCAATTTTCTGGACAGGCAACTCCGTTTGATAATGCACTGAATGAGAACGTTCACCTGGACGCTTCTCTGATGCTTCAGCCGATAGATGAAGAACGAATTAAAGAGAAACACCTGAAAAAGACCAACACCATCCGCTGGTTTAAAGAGACGCAGGTCCGTAAGCTGACCAGAGACGGTAGCTTCCCCAACTGGTTCCACGGCATGATCACACGCAGGTCAGCTTGGATAGTCCAATTCTCTGTTGTAGTGAAAATGAGAATACGTTTATTAGGTGCTGATTGTACCTTTGGTTTCTCAGACATGCTGAAGATCTCCTGATCAACAAACCTCTCGGCTGCTTCTTGGTGCGAGTTGGTCAAAGCCGTGAGGGTTACACTCTGACCTTCAGGTACATGCTTCTGGATGCTATGGCAAAATCGAATTGTATTTCAAAATCAATATGTTAGTCAAGCGCTAAAGGTGCTTTTATTGTGTTACATTCTGTTCTGGTCATTTTGACATAGAGGATTTTGTTTTTCCTGAAAATGCTAGTCGCTTTGGACTAAAACTTACTGACTTTGCTCACACAGGGTCTAACAACTTCCACTAAAATTTTTTTTTTTTCATTGTTGTTACACTTGTGGTGTTACCAGTCAAATTCTCACTCTCATTATGTTATGTTATTGCCAAATATTGGATTCAGTCTCTTTATGAACTTGTTTACAAAAAGATTGAATTCAATATTTGGTGGTTATTTTTGACCGGGAAGACTAAATTAGGTAAAGGGTTGTGTAATGCACTGCTCTGAGAGACGAAGGCTGCATTTAATAAGATGGTAATCCATAAACAGTCAAAAAAGAGGCAAACGTCATATACAGTAGTGAACAGTCCAAATCATGATAAAATCCAAATAGTAGGCAAAACAAAATCCAGTAGAAACAAGAATTCAAGGCTCTGAAATGCAGTACAACAGACTTACAAGATCTAGCGAAGAATGAATGATAAAACAGGCTTTATATATGGTAAGTTAATGACACTAATGAGACACAGGTGAAAACAATGATAGACGAATCCAGGCAAAGGATAATGGGAAATGAAGTCTTTACGGAAATGGGGCAAGTCCTTGGTGGAGTGCCCCCTGTAGGCTTTCACGGGCACTCCAGCTGGTGATCATAACAGGTTCATTAAAAATAAATCATGTATATATAAATACACACACACACAAGCATGTATATATTTAAGAAAAATCTGTTATAAATATTTTATATAAATAATATATATATATATGCATACAAAGATTTTTAAAATATATACATGATATAATTATACACAGTATTTACACATTATTTAAAAACAAACTTTTATTCTGAATGTGATTAATCACAATTAATCGTTTAACAGCATATATAATAATTATTATTGTTGTTAGTAATTTATATTAAAAGCTATGCATTTTACTGTATTTTATTATTATTATTTTATATTAAACTATTTTACTGTATTTTAATTATCATTAATCAGTTATTTTATTTATTCATATAAAACACATTTTTATCTGTTTATTATTTTTGTTATAAATAATATTATTAGAAACACTGAAATTTATGTATATATAAATAATAAATAAAATGTAATATTGATAATTGTAATATATCATCGTAATTTTATAAATAATATGAATACATACAAGTAGTATAGATTAATATTAACAATAATAATCCATTATAATATGCATAATTATTATTATTTTTTAATATACTGTTGTTGTTGTTGTTGTGTGTTTAATTATTGATGTTCATTTTATTTATTCAGTCAAAACATGTGCTGGTATTGTTTCTCTATAACAGGGGTGCGGATCGCTGCCGTCACTACATGGTGGAGATGCAGACCAATGGGAAGTATGTGATTCTCGGGGAGGACCGAGCTCATTCTTCTCTCACAGACCTGGTCCAGTACCACACTCACGTGGGTATCAAGCCCTTCATGGAGCTGCTCACAGTGCCCTGTGGTCAGGTGAGTGTTCTTCACTTTGTTTAAGGGCTTTCACAACTATACTGTTCGGTAAAATGAGGGAGTGTGCTTTGTGTGTCTACAGATGTGTGATCAGGAGCCAGACTACGAGGAGCTCAAAGCTTTTACATCATCAGTGGCTGTGGAAAGCAGCGCTGTGCGTCCTGCTGAGGAGGCGTTTCATCAGGACATGGGCACGAGTTCAAATAAAGTGCACTTACAGATGCAGAGACTCTTCCTGCCACCAGGAGGAAATTCAAACGTTGATTCCCACAAACCCCCGGTGCTCAAACGCATATCTGACCGACGCAGACGGGTCGACGCGGCACAGATGGAGCACAAGGACGACGATCCGACCCATGAGAGCAGGCCGTTCCCTCGACTCTACCCATCCATACGACTGGCCATGAGGGAAATCCAGCAGATCCAACAGGTACAAACGACACAGAAGATATATAGACCGGGGATAGCAGTGAATATTTCTCAGGGTGGGTTTATTATTGTATACAAATAAACCTCAAGCTTACACTAGGAGAAAAAGAAAACTATTTAAACATGTGCAACTATATATTTATAATATATAATATGTATTATAAATGTATAATATTTGTACAAAAATTATTATTTATTAGAAATAGAAATGTATTTATGAATAATAATAAATAAAATTATTAATTGTAATATATCATCGTAATTATATAAATAATAATACATATACATGAATGAATATAAATAATTAGTATAGATTAATAATGCCAATAATAATCAACTATGCAAAAACTATATATGTTTGAATAAATATAAATAAATAGTATATATTTGTAATGATTAATTATAATATGCAAAACCTAATATGCAAAATTATAATTATCTTTATTTGTTTAATAATTTATCAAACCAAATAAGTCATTTTTAATATTGTTTTCACTTTAATTTTTCATTTTGTTGTTTTCATTTCTATTAGTTTAGTTTTTTGTCTATATAGTTTTGTTAATTTTTATTTATTCTTTTTAGTTTATTTTAGTTATTTTAGCAGTTTAAGTTAAACTAAACAAAAATGAGAAACTAGCTATGTTGTTTCAGTTAACATATTGTTTTATTTAAAGTAACAAAAGTTTTTTAGGGTTTTATTTGTAGATAATAAAATGTATAAATTATGATAATTTACTCACTCCCATGTCATCCAAGATGTTTGTCTTTCTTCAGTGGAAAAGAAATGAAGGTTTTTGAGGAAAACATTCCAGGATTTTTCTCCATATAGTGGACTTCAATGGGGTTCAACAGGTCCAAATGTCAGTTTCAGTGCAGCTTCAAAGAGCTGTACATGATCCCAGACGAGGAATGA
Source organism: Zacco platypus (assembly GCA_038088235.1). Lineage (NCBI taxonomy): Eukaryota > Metazoa > Chordata > Actinopteri > Cypriniformes > Xenocyprididae > Zacco > Zacco platypus. The sequence goes on from CM076086.1 coordinate 18,493,999, forward strand.
GAGTCTTTTTTTCTTTAGAAAACGACCGATGGCTTCTCTACACAAGACTCTTATTCCTCGTCTGGGATCATGTAGAGTCTTTGAAGCTGCACTGAAACTGACATTTGGACCTTCAACCCGTTGAACCCCATTGAAGTCCACTATATGGAGAAAAGTTCTGGAATGTTTTCCTCAAAAAAAAAAAAAAAAAAAAAAAAACATAAACTTTTTTTTTCCCCTAAAAAAACGAATCCTTTAACATTTATTCATATATGAGTGTATTTTCTAAATAGTTCTATAAATTTATACGATAATAACCCTGATCTGTATAATATTTCTTTATTTCAGTTTCTGTTTTGCTCATGTTAGTAAAGCTGCTTTTGTTCAAACAAAATCACACAGTATTTCATCGTGTTTCTGTAATGAACCATTTCCCTGTCAGAAAAGATGACATTTATGTGCTGTAGAGAAAATGCCACCTAGTTAGTGTGAGATGAAGAGCCTGTGGATTGACATTTTTATGAGCGTTTGTTCTTGTTCAGGCAAAAGTAGATTGATTTTTAAAGGAAAAAATTCCAGTTTAGTGAGCGTTCTGTTATGTCATCTCTTTACATGTCGTTTCAAATCCCATGTTTTTCCCAGGACTTCCAGCAGAGCCAAGAACAAATCCAAGTTCCCTCCAGCAAATCATTAAGCTCATGGAAGAGGACGGGTGAGTCATGAATCACTGAACTTTTCTTAACTCTTTTCAGTGTCCTTCTTCCATGAACTCGTATGTCTTCATCGAAACACAAAACAATCATTTTTAGTTCATTATATACTGAGAGTTTTCTGTTTTTCCAGTTTGACAGCCATTATAACATCTGTGTGAAATGCAGTTTTGTGTGGATTTGTTTTTCTTTAATCAAACACCTTTCTTGTCTCTTTCTGTCTTTCAGATGCATGAAACTGTGGAGAATGAAACTACAGATGTTCTTGATGCTGCTATCCATGATTTTATTATTATTTTAGGTTTATGTAAATGCGAAACTTTAATATTGTTCCTGTGAAAACTAGAAAAGGAATTCAAAACATGTTTAACTTAATTTTTCTTATTTGTTGTAATATTATTTAATGTAAATTATGCTGTTTTTAGGTGATTGAATAAATGGTTGTTTCATACACTACAGGTCTCTCCGTTTTTGAACACCTGAATGAAAGTCACTAAACTCTTGAGGCTGAATGTGTAAAAGTTCAGCATGTGTTGTCATGATCTCACGCTGTAATAGGAGGAGCTTTAACAAGACCTATAAGAGCCATCAGAGTCTCGGATCCCACAGGATTCGGAGGGAACCTCACTGATCTTCAGATGAATCTCATAGCACTCGCCGTTTTACTGTCCATCACCTTCAGCGCCGCTCAAGGTAATAATTAGGGTTACTGCAAAACGCCTTCATGTTATTCTTCAGATGAATGATGGATCGTTTTACATTAGACTGGTTGTTTATATAGAGTTCTTTTGAACTTTATATTAATCAAAGAATCTTGACCAAAAATTATGCACGTTTATCTTATCAAATGTTCTTGAGCAACAAATCAGCATATTGGAATGATTTTTGAAGGATCGTGTGACACTGAAGACATTTTAAAAGTATATTACAACAGAAAAGTTATTTTAAATTGTAATATTTCAGAATATTACTGTTTTTGCTCTATTTTGGATCAAATAAATGCAGCTTTGATGAGAAAAAACATTGAAACATCTTAGCGATGTGAAACTTTTGAAGAGTTTGTGTGTTACTGTATATATACATATGCAAAATACATGTATATGTATTTATGGATGGATTGATAGATTTATTATATAAATATTTATATTTAAGAAAAAACACAAAGGGGAATAAAAATAAGATATAGATATATAATTATCTATTTTATAAAAAAATAATGTAAATTATATATATAGTTAATTTTTTATATATTTTCAAAAAATATTATTTTTATATATATATATATATATATATATATATTACTACTATAACTAAATATATTTCATTATTTTTATATATATATAATATTTTTTGAAAATGATAAAATGACATGAATACTGAAATATGCAGCGTATAGAATATTGATGCATTTATTTGCCTTCATGAGAGGTGGATTGTGTTTTTGGTTTTCAGGTGCCACACCCAAATGTTGTGTTGAAGCGACTAAAAAGATTCCATTGGAAATTCTGCGCAAGGTCACAAAATATGACGTCCAGACGAGCCACGGAGCGTGTTCGATTGATGCCCTTGTGTGAGTTTATGTCTTCTGAATTATACATTTCTGAAGGATCATTGCCATGTGTCAATCATAAGACCTCTCGTTTCAGATTGCATGCCAACAACAAGAGATATTGTGCAACACCCAAGCTGGAAGAATTTCTGCGACGGATTCTGAAGTCAAAAAACCGGAACGGCCTTAAAAACGTCTCTTCTGTTTGAATGTGATCAAACCATATAAAGCACCATAAATGTGTAAAAAGGATGCATTTACTTTCTTCTGTTAAGGTGATAGTTTTACACGTACTTACTATAGTAATAACAGTAAATTATGCATAATTACAAGCATCTAACCTGCCAAGTGCAGACATTTAGTTAATAATTACAATATAATTACACAAATAAGTACTGGTAGTAAGAACATCACCTTAAAATAAAGTGTAACCCTTTCTTCTGTTTGCATGTTTTTCTACACAAACTAGATTACCTTACATATATAGTTACTTGTCTTGAACACATTTAGTTTAATGCTTTATATACTTTCTTACAACAAATTAAAGATGTTTTCTGATATTCTCATGCTTTAAAATAATACAAACATAATATTTAGAACATAAAGTAACGCTTTGAGTATGAGAAAGGCATATTATAAATATAAGTACTTCAAGCTAAAAAAAGTTTCAAAACCAATATTAACAGCATCTTTAATCATGGTTCAGTTCGAGCTGTCATTGTGATTGATGAAGGTACTTTGCATTTTTCTAGTTTAAGTCTTCTGAGTCGAGGCATATATTTAGATATTTACAAACTATATATATATATATGCACCCACATTAGTTTAACAATGAGCAATATATTTTACAGCATTTCTTAATCTTTGTTACACAAAAAATACAAATAGTTTGTCATTTTTACATTTTTAGCTAATCTCAATGCCATGAAAATGGTTTCCACACGTTTTTATCTTTCTGAAGGTTTTACTGTTGCTGAAATCTAGCATAAAAATGGTCCCATTAGTAATGCCTTAACAAATATATAACTGAGCCATGTTTTTTCATACTACTTATTAATCTTTGTTTTATTTGTTTAGTTAACAGAAACATTAATACAACATTTCTCTAAATGCACCAGATTTAGCCAAAGGTTATTGTTAATGTTAGTTAATAAAAATACAGCTGTTTATACAAAATGTTCGCTCGGGTCCATTAAATAATATTAACAGATAACTCTTGATTTAAATAATGTATTAGCAAATGTTGAAATTAGCATTAATTGTACACGTGTAACTTTTTTCTTGTTCAAATGAACAAAATTAAATGCATCATCAATCCTCTTTGCAAAAAATGTTTTTGTCTTACTCTGATTCCTTATAGTTGGCCTATTATAAGTGTTATATGGGATGACCTGATGGGATGGTTTTCGCGTCACTCGCCCGTGTCTCGTGATATTTGTAAATGGAGTTGCGGCGGTGTGGGAGGCATCGGTAAACATACTAAGAATACTAAAACATATTTAAAACAGGTCATGTGACTACAGTGGTTCAGCCTTAATGTTATGGAGCGACGAGAATACTTTTTGTGCGGCAAAAAAACAAAATACCTACTTTATTCAACAATATCGAATGATGGGCGATTTCAAAACACTGATTCATGAAGCTTTACGAATCTTTTGATTTGAATCAGTGGTTCGGATCGTGAATCAAACTGCCAAAGACACGCGAACCGTTAAAAATTCGAAACACTTGTGAGGTAACGAAGTCTCATTTACAGAAATCACGTGACTTTCACGATCCGAACCACTGATTCGAAACAAAAGATTCGTTAAAGCTTATTAAATATTGTTGAAAAAAGTCATTTTGTTTTTTGAACAAAAAGTATTCTCGTCGCTTTATAATATTAAGGTTGAACCACTGTAGTCACATGAACTGTTTTAAATATGTTTTAGTATCTTTCTGGACATTGAAAGTGTTCATTATCTTGCTGTCAATAGAGACTCACTGAACCATCGGATTTCATCAAAAATGTCTTCATTTGTGTTCTGAAGATGATCGAAGATCTTACGGGTGTAGAACGACATGAAGGTGAGGAATTAATGAACTAAACCTTTAATAGCTATAGTAACGTCTTCAGATAGATCCTTTGCATCTAAACTGGTTATTCACTTGTAGTAAAAAGGATTATCTCTTATTAGAGAGAACCATATTGATCCGCACAGCACAACCAAACATCACAATCATGCAGTTTTGTTTTTTTACCGCTAGAGGGCCAAAAGTTAGTGTACCTTTAACTAATATAAATATAAATGCTTTAGAAGTATTATTCATTATTAGTTCATGTTAACTAATGAAACCTTGCTCAATTTCATCTAGAATACTTTCTAAAGCAATCACACATTTAACATGAGCAGACAATAACGACACAAGATACAAGGCTTATTTTTATTTCTAAAAAAAAAAAAAAAAGTTAACTCACACCACGAAGAGCGCATTAAATCAATGTCAAACCATTTCACAGACGTTTGGCTTCCCTTTCAATATAATTACTGCTCAGAATCAGAAGTTTTTAAATGGACACAGAGTCTAAAGACAATGAACAATGACGATAAATCACTTAAATGTGGTCCAGTTTTTAACAAACAGTTGACTAAATATAAGCAAGAAGCCTCACGACATGTTTTCAGCTCGCCACATCATATGCATTTGTCATTCATGCAGTTTCACATTCAGTGGATTTTGGCACGTTACTTTTGCAGATGTTTTTTTTTTCCTACATATTTCACACAAACGTGTTCTAGACGCTGCGCTTTGAGCTTTACATGAAGCAGAACCACTGAATGATCCGCGTTACACTGCGAATGACCGTCAAAATAACACAGCTCTCAAACACACCAACTACTTTGGTAAAAAAGGTCACTTTTGTTAATGAAGGCAGTCGAAACCCAATCAACAAACAAGTGAGTAGTAGTCAAGACACTTTCATCGAGATATGAACTTCATATCGCAGTCAAACAGCAATAATTAAATTGAAATAAATAGGATTAAAAATAAATACACATACAAAACTGAACTGGTCTTTGCACAGGTAAACCTCAACTATAAAACCTTCCCATTACTAAGTACAGATTTAGATTGGCACAGTGCTTTCTAACTAGACAACTAATCACCAGTACGGTTTACTTCATCATAATGTTATGAACGTTACTTGATTGTCTTCTGACCAGTTGTTGGGTATGAACCTGTGTTGTGAAAATAAAAGCAGAATTAGGGCTGGTCGATATCTATCGAATATTAGCGACGTTATCATAAATGAGTGTTCAATATAAAAATAGAGTATTGTGAAAATGGAGTTTATGAAGTGGTCACTAGGTCTAAATTTTGAATGTGCTGAAGCCGTTTTATCCAAAGCGTGTTGCTGTTGTTTAATTGGGGCTAAAGAAAAACTAAAAATGGTGATTTTCAATAGCAAATGACAAAATATCAAGATTTAATAGACAAAATTTGGAAAGACATTGAGATTTTTAGGGATATCGCCCAGCTCTAAGAGTCAGGTGCTAATGTCCAGACGGAGTCAATCATTAACACATACACGCTGCTTATTCAAGCAAAAATGACTTTCTGATCTCAATGCTCGTGGATGTTTGTTCTCTATATACGGCTGTGGATTAGTCTGATGACACTCCTGCATGATCAAAAACAAAAAAAAAATAGAATTTGCTTCAATAATACAATGAAATTAAATGTATCATTTCCTTTCAAAAATAAAATGTCTTAATATGAGGGGTGTTACGATACTATTGGCTCACGGAACAAGGCGATACACAATATTGGGTTCATAAGAATGAGACAAGATGATTTTAACACTTAAGAAATCTTCAATGACGAAATATACGACTGGAAAATTAGCGTTTTATTTGACAAAGTCACAGAATGCAAAACATTGCAGGTGCATTTTAAAATGCTGCACGATTTTGGATATACTGAGAATCACAATTTTGTTGTTTCAAACGGAGATCATGATTCTGAACAGACAACTGAACAAAATAACATGTATTTTACTAGAATACATCTATTTAAAATGTTTAATTAACCTTATTTTATTTATTTTTTTTTAAAAACGGGTTGAATGAATGGTTCAATGACTCACTCATACGGACTTCACTTGTTTCATTACTGGATGAATCAGCATTTTTGAACAAATCTCTTAAATGAATGAATGAATGAATGAATCAATACATTTGTAATTGTTACAATCGTTATTTGAAGGGCCACGTTACTTTTCCAAAGGTGACTTGCTCCATTTTGATCGCTACCGTAGACATCAGTGTTTATATCCGAAATATAAACATCCCAGAATTTCTGTAATAATTTGAATTATTGTGAGACAGAAATAATGATACTGTGTGGTTGAAAGTTACCACAAACTCAACTCCTTCATGCCGATATTGCGAGACATCTCAGCGAGAAATAGTCATGTTTTAAGATTGCGAGACCTCATCACAACCCTACTTAAAATAGAATTACCTTTTAATAATAAAATAACATAAAATTAAGAAAATATAAATTAAAATTAAAAAAAAAATCCTCCTTTATTAAATTAAATTAAATTAAAATTAAATCTCCTTTATTATTACCTTTCAAAAATAAAATAACATAAAATAAATAAAATGGAGAAGAAATATATTTTATTTTATTTTATTATTTTTGAAAGGAAATAATATTTATGGTCATTTTATTTTTTTAAGTAGTACATTGAAGTAGAATTCTGTCATCACTTACTCGCACTCCAAACCCACAGTTTGTCTTTTTTTTTTTTCTTGGGACAATTCAAAAATAAAACAAAATAAAATAAAATACCCTTAAATATTATTATCTTTCAGGGATTTTATTTTTTATTTTATGTTATTTTTATTAAAGAAAGGAATAAATTCTAACATTTAAGAGGATTTAATTTTCCATTTCATTGATTTATTTTATTTTAATTTAAATATTCTAAATTGTTTATTCATTTATTTTTAAAGGACCATTTTTCCAAAAAACAAAATCCCTTAAATATTACCTCCTTTCAAAAACAGAATAAAATAAGAGAAAATAATATGGGAGAATTATAGTACATTTATGTAGCACTCCGTCATCATTTACTCACACTTCAGCAGAACATTTAAGGTGAGCGTCCGGTGTCTCAAACACATCCATGTCATCAGATTCATTAAAGACACGTGACTATTCATGGGGTGACGTTAACCAGGCCGTGGAGACACTTAACCGAACATGTTGAGAAACAGCATCGGGATTGAAACTGCGAATACAGTGGTGGTGTTTGTGCGGTCACTCCTCCAGCGCCTGCAGGAAATCCGCCACGGACTCCACCACGTAATCGGGCACACAGTCCTTCTGCTCCGGCGCCTCGCTGTCTCTGTATCTGTGCGCCTCCTCCAGCGTGGAGACGCCCGTGAGCGTGAGGACGGTGGAAAGCCCGCAGTTGGTGCCGAACAGAATGTCCGTCTCCAAGCGGTCGCCGACCATCAGCGAGCGTGCCGGATCCAGGTCAAACTGACTGGCGATGCATTCGTACATGAAGCGGCTGGGCTTCCCGATGACCGTGGCCTTCCTGCTGCTGGCCGTTTCTAGAGCGGCCGTGAGACTTCCAGAACCTGCCCGTGAGAGTTCACACATCATTCACTGACCTGTATTGTAGATCACTGAATGACCATCACAATGTGTTTCCATGTGTCATTTAACCACAAACAACAGGTCTGCTCATGCTCAATAACATTGCAGGGAAGCTTACACTTAAAAATCAATCATGTTTGTTCCGTCACATTTCACCCCACAATCCAAAGAAAAAAAAAGGAAAGTTATTTTCATGTTTCCACACTTTCTGACCAATATATTTCCTTGGTTTTTCCCCATGACCTTTCCAGTAGTTTGATATGACTGAAGAAAGACTCATTTTACGCAAATCTTTCTAATAACAAATGTAACCGTTAGAACGGATTTCTATTATTTTGCATATATTAAAAGGTTTTCCAAGATACTTAGCTTCAAGATCATTTGCATTGTGTATTATATGACAATTAAGCAAATTTACCTCTCAGAACTCTTATTAAATGTAACTTAAATTATGCCTTTAATTTATGCTGATCTTTTAAAAGCATTATTATTTATTGATTGCATTAAAGCAATGAGACTTTGTGGGAAGAGTTAACATCTTAGTCCTAAATAGACTACTTTCTTAAACATCATTGTTTCCACTTTTTTGTGATTATGTTTCCATGGTTTTTCCATGCCCTCTCCAGTAGTTATCACTGAAAGACTTGTTTTATTTCTAATAACAAATATAGTACTTTAGTATGGAAGCATCTCTCCAACTCTAAATAAAAAATAAAGGTAATTGTAACCTTTTATCTCACAATTCTGACTATAACTCACAATTGCGGGATATAAAGTCAGAATTAACTCGCAAATAACTCGCAATTGCATACTACAATCTCCAATTGTGAGGGGGGAAAAAGACTCGCATTTTTTCTTTGTAACTCGCAATTGTATGTTATTAAGTCAGAAATGCAAGAAAAAGAGTTACCTTTTTTATTTCATGGCATAAACTTACTTCAGAATGGAACATAAGTGGAAAACTTTCTATTATTAAGTATAGAAATTTCTATATTTTCCAGGACAGTGGGAATCCAGTATTTTGTTCGACAAAATTATTTGCATTGTGTATTTTAATGACAATTAAGCAATTTTTTTAGTTGCTTACAACACTAATTATTGTCATTTTAAAAAATGCCTTTAATTTTTGGATGCAATTTTGGCCAATACAGATAACCGATAATTCTTTATAATTCGAAAGCTGGAAACCGATATATTGGCCGATAAATCTAAATCCAAATTTTAATATAATTTTTTAAAGCCTGATTAGAAAAAACATAAGTCTAACTAGTAAAAGCCACGTCCCAATGACACAATTACAATGTTCTCGTTTTAATTTTATGCTGCATGTGTTGCTTTTCACTGCATTTTCCTTTTTGAAGCAATTCAAAGCCAGTGTGAGCCTTAATATATCGGCCAAATTTGCTTATCAGGCCAAAAACTATAACATTAATAATGATCACATATCGGCCGATATGTGGTGCATCCCTACTAAAATTTTTACTCAGCTTAACAATAAATAGTGAGATTCTGCATTACTCGTTTTAATCCATTTTTGGGGTGAAACGATACTCATTTTCTATCATTTGTCATTTTTGCGCCGCACTGATTCTGAACCAGCCTTACCGGGGGTGATCCTGCCTCCTCTCAGCGGGTGCCAGGGGTCCGGATCGGTGGCCAAGAACAGGCACTCAGAGTTCTTTAGGTAGCAGCAGGCTTTGGCCAGCTTCATGAAGGTGAAGTTCTCGTCATATCCCACCAGCACAGCCTTGACATCCGGGTCCAGAGGGCAGTTGTAGATGCTGGTGCCCGGCTCTCGGTCGGCGGCGCTATCCTCCTCCACCACGGGCACCCCGGCGTCCTGCAGCTCCTTCATCACCCCGCCGCAGCCGATCACATACACCTTCCCCTGCAGCCGGGCCACATCGCGCAGGTACGCGGCGGAGCAGTACGCCGAGCTGAAGATCTCCTCCTCCGCCACATCCGTGAAGCCCAGGCGGCAGAACTTCTGCACGTAGTTCTCCCGCGGCCTGGTGCAGTTGTTGGTGACGAAGAACACCCGTTTGCCCCGCTGCTTGAGCAGACTGACCACCTCCGGAGCCCCGGTCACGGCCGTTTCGCCGTTCCAGATAACGCCGTCGCAGTCGAATAGCACGTTGTGCTTCGCGTCCAGCAGGTCCCGGATCTGAGCGCCGCGGAGCGTCACGCAGCCCCTGCTGCTGCTCACCGTGCCTGCCATTCTGCTGGCTTGAGATCCTATGGTGGAAAGAGATGAACTGCGTCCGTTTTTATTAAACGCGCTAATGATCAGTTAACGGTTAGTGAAATGAACGCACGTCCATCTCTGCTGTCGGTGCAGACTCATGATGACGGACCAATCACATTGTAGAATGTTAGAAAGGACGCGCCCATTCCCTATGCGTCCTCCAATCAGAAAGCGAGCAGATGTGCTGATTATCATAGCGACATAATTACATAGAAGAACTAGAGCACGATGATTAATAATATGAAATTTTTGACGTTTTCGTCACTGAATCGCTATTTTCCTGTTTGCCACAGTAAAGCTGCTTAGAACATATTTTTATTGTATAAAGCTCACGCGCTATATGTGGTGACTTGACTTGAAGTGGGCGGAGCTTAGTGCTCCTGAGGTGATCTCTAATTGGTCAGGTACGACGTGTCTAATCAATAATTATCCTCACTTGCAGGTTTGCTGCATTTGTTGTTGGTTTATTTAAATAATCAAAAACATGATTCCAGCCAGAGAGATGAAAAATATGCATAGTAGAATATAGCATAGAAAGGCTTTTCGATAAAAATAAATACTATTTTAAAAAAATAAATACATAAAAACTCTGCTTACATTAGGTTAACATTTTTATCTAATATAATATGCATACACACACCTTAAACCATACATTTTTGTTATTAAAATTTTTACCTTAAAAAAACGAATTACAGTTCGAAGAATTGGAGTTTGCCCTCTCTGATTAGTTGTACTGTAAGATAACACATTGTTACAGAGAGCACTAAGCAGTGAATGATAAAGAGAGATGGAATTGAATATTATAAATTAATATAATAAATTAACACGTGACATTTGAGAGTTCAAGTACATTTAACATTTTATTTTATTTATTTTTATAATTGCACAGGTCTCCCAAATGCTAGGTGGCGGTAATATAGTGTACCGTGGAGAGGTCTGATTCATTTTTAGCGAATTGGTTCGATTCAGTGAACCGGTTCACAGAAGTCCCGGCGTGGCATTGAATACCTTATTTTTGCAAGAAAGAAATAAGCAGTTAAATACCACTGTTTATTAACATGTTATTATATATTAGTGATTATGTAAAGTGTTCCCCATAAAAGTCCCGCAGGGGCTTGGCGAATCGGTTCAACCGAATCATCAAGAAGAACTGAGTGACTCATTGGTGAATCGGATCTCACTAGTGCAGGAGGAACACAAGAGTTAAAGCTGCTTGAACACTATTACACATGCAGTTCTGATGTAAATATGATTAAAGCTCTTTTTAAAGCTTTTGAGGTCAGGTGGAAATCCTACAGGCACAGATTTGTCCCCTGGATAGCTTTAAATCTGCAGAAAAACGAGAGGTATAGTTCAGTTCGTTCTCTGCTTCAGGTTCGGTCAGCAATAGCCTTGTTCACAATTAGCGCGTGTTTGTTTCTCCAGAACTCTTCGTCAGGTGAAGGATCGATCCCAAGACAAGTTAATTCAGGATGGGGAGGTGTCCGGATCTCTCGTGTGTTTATTCACTGAACTACTGAAAAATGATCTGAAGAATCAAAGTGAACTGATCCGGTTACTCCCTAAATCTAAACAAAATATTTACACTGATTTAGAGAATGAAACGCATGCTACGAGTACAGTAATGTTGTGTACTCTGGGCTTCATGATCGAGCGGAAGCGGAGCTCACTGCAGTTTGCGGGAACCGGGGTGTTTGTAACGCGGGGACAGGCGCCGAAAGGAAGTATTGTAGCGATGTATCCAGGTACTCTTTATGACGTCATGTGTCAATGTTCTGTTCAGAATCCAGTCGGCCAGGTATTCTTTAATGTAAAACTTCAGTTCAGAATCCAGTCGTCCAAGTATTCTTTATGACGTCATGTGTCAATGTAACACTTCAGTTCAGAATCCAGTCGGCCAGGTATTCTTTAATGTAACACTTCAGTTCAGAATCCAGTCGTCCAGGTATTCTTTATGACGTCATGTGTCAATGTAAAACTTCAGTTCAGAATCCAGTCGTCCAGGTATTCTTTATGACATCATGTGTCAATGTAACACTTCAGTTCAGAATCCAGTCGTCCAGGTATTCTTTATGACATCATGTGTCAATGTAACACTTCAGTTCAGAATCCAGTCATCCAGATACTCTTTATGACATCATGTGTCAATGTAACACTTCAGTTCAGAATCCAGTCATGCAGGTATTCTTTATGACATCATGTGTCAATGTAACACTTCAGTTCAGAATCCAGTCGGCCAGGTATTCTTTATGACGTCATGTGTCAATGTAACACTTCAGTTCAGAATCCAGGCGTCCAAGTATTCTTTATGACGTCATGTGTCAATGTAACACTTCAGTTCAGAATCCAGTCGTCCAGGTATTCTTTATGACGTCATGTGTCAATGTAACACTTCAGTTCAGAATCCAGTCGTCCAAGTATTCTTTATGACGTCATGTGTCAATGTAACACTTCAGTTCAGAATCCAGTCGTCCAAGTGTTCTTTATGACGTCATGTGTCAATGTAACACTTCAGTTCAGAATCCAGTCGTCCAGGTATTCTTTAATGTAACACTTCAGTTCAGAATCCAGTCGTCCAGATACTCTTTATGACGTCATGTGTCAATGTAACACTTCAGTTCAGAATCCAGTCGTCCAAGTATTCTTTATGACGTCATGTGTCAATGTAACACTTCAGTTCAGAATCCAGTCGTCCAAGTGTTCTTTATGACGTCATGTGTCAATGTAACACTTCAGTTCAGAATCCAGTCGTCCAGGTATTCTTTAATGTAACACTTCAGTTCAGAATCCAGTCGTCCAGATACTCTTTATGACGTCATGTGTCAATGTAACATTTCAGTTCAGAATCCAGTCGTCCAGGTATTCTTTATGACATCATGTGTCAATGTAACACTTTAGTTCAGAATCCAGTCGGCCAGGTATTCTTTAATGTAACACTTCAGTTCAGAATCCAGTCCTCCAAGTATTCTTTATGACGTCATGTGTCAATGTAACACTTCAGTTTAGAATCCAGTCATCCAGGTATTCTTTATGACGTCATGTGTCAATGTAACACTTCAGTTCAGAATCCAGTCGTCCATGTATTCTTTAATGTAACACTTCAGTTCAGAATCCAGTCGTCCAAGTATTCTTTATGACGTCATGTGTCAATGTAACGCTTCAGTTCAGAATCCAGTCGTCCAGGTATTCTTTAATGTAACACTTCAGTTCAGAATCCAGTCGTCCAAGTATTCTTTATGACGTCATGTGTCAATGTTACACTTCAGTTCAGAATCCAGTCCTCCAAGTATTCTTTATGACGTCATGTGTCAATGTAACACTTCAGTTCAGAATCCAGTCGTCCAAGTATTCTTTATGACGTCATGTGTCAATGTAACACTTCAGTTCAGAATCCAGTCGTCCAGGTATTCTTTATTGTAACACTTCAGTTCAGAATCCAGTCATCCAGATACTCTTTATGACATCATGTGTCAATGCAACACTTCAGTTCAGAATCCAGTCGTCCAGGTATTCTTTATGACGTCATGTGTCAATGTAACACTTCAGTTCAGAATCCAGTTGTCCAAGTATTCTTTATGACGTCATGTATCAATGTAACACTTCAGTTCAGAATCCAGTCGTCCAGGTATTCTTTAATGTAACACTTCAGTTCAGAATCCAGTCGTCCAAGTATTCTTTATGACGTCATGTGTCAATGTAACGCTTCAGTTCAGAATCCAGTCGTCCAGGTATTCTTTAATGTAACACTTCAGTTCAGAATCCAGTCGTCCAGGTATTATTTAATGTAACACTTCAGTTTAGAATCCAGTCGTCCAGATATTCTTTATGACATCATGTGTCAATGTAACACTTCAGTTCAGAATCCAGTCGTCCAGGTATTCTTTAATGTAACACTTCAGTTCAGAATCCAGTCGTCCAAGTATTCTTTATGACGTCATGTGTCAATGTAACGCTTCAGTTCAGAATCCAGTCGTCCAAGTATTCTTTATGACGTCATGTGTCAATGTAACGCTTCAGTTCAGAATCCAGTCGTCCAGGTATTCTTTAATGTAACACTTCAGTTCAGAATCCAGTCGTCCAAGTATTCTTTATGACGTCATGTGTCAATGTAACACTTCAGTTCAGAATCCAGTCGTCCAGGTATTCTTTAATGTAACACTTCAGTTCAGAATCCAGTCGTCCAAGTATTCTTTATGACGTCATGTGTCAATGTAACGCTTCAGTTCAGAATCCAGTCGTCCAGGTATTCTTTAATGTAACACTTCAGTTCAGAATCCAGTCGTCCAGGTATTATTTAATGTAACACTTCAGTTTAGAATCCAGTCGTCCAGATATTCTTTATGACGTCATGTGTCAATGTAACACTTCAGTTCAGAATCCAGTCGTCCAAGTATTCTTTATGACGTCATGTGTCAGTGTAACACTTCAGTTCAGAATCCAGTCGTCCAAGTATTCTTTATGACGTCATGTGTCAATGTAACACTTCGGTTCAGAATCCAGTCGTCCAGGTATTCTTTAATGTAACACTTCAGTTCAGAATCCAGTCATCCAGATACTCTTTATGACGTCATGTGTCAATGTAACACTTCAGTTCAGAATCCGGTCGGCCAAGTATTCTTTAATGTAACTCTTCAGTTCAAAATCCAGTCGTCCAGATACATTGACACATGACGTCATAAAGAGTATCTGGATGACTGGATTCTGAACTGAAGTGTTACATTAAAGAATACCTGGACGACTGGATTCTGAACTGAAGTGTTACATTGACACATGACGTCATAAAGAGTAACACTTCAGTTCAGAATCCAGTCGTCCAGGTATTTTTTAATGTAACACTTCAGTTCAGAATCCAGTCGTCCAGGTATTGTTTATGACATCATGTGTCAATGTAACACTTCAGTTCAGAATCCAGTCGTCCAGGTATTCTTTATGACGTCATGTGTCAATGTAACACTTCAGTTCAGAATCCAGTCGTCCAGGTATTCTTTATGACATCATGTGTCAATGTAACACTTCAGTTCAGAATCCAGTCATCCAGGTATTCTTTATGACGTCATGTGTCAATGTAACACTTCAGTTCAGAATCCAGTCGTCCAGGTATTCTTTAATGTAACACTTCAGTTCAGAATCCAGTCGTCCAGGTATTCTTTATGACATCATGTGTCAATGTAACACTTCAGTTCAGAATCCAGTCGTCCAGGTATTCTTTATGACGTCATGTGTCAATGTAACACTTCAGTTCAGAATCCAGTCGGCCAAATATTCTTTAATGTAACACTTCAGTTCAGAATCCAGTCATCCAGATACTCTTTATGACATCATGTGTCAATGTAACACTTCAGTTTAGAATCCAGTCGTCCAGGTATTCTTTATGACGTCATGTGTCAATGTAACACTTCAGTTCAGAATCCAGTCGTCCAGGTATTCTTTAATGTAACACTTCAGTTCAGAATCCAGTCGTCCAAGTATTCTTTATGACGTCATGTGTCAATGTAACACTTCAGTTCAGAATCCAGTCGTCCAGGTATTCTTTATTGTAACACTTCAGTTCAGAATCCAGTCATCCAGATACTCTTTATGACGTCATGTGTCAATGTAACACTTCAGTTCAGAATCCGGTCGGCCAAGTATTCTTTAATGTAACACTTCAGTTCAGAATCCAGTCATCCAGATACTCTTTATGACATCATGTGTCAATGTAACACTTCAGTTCAGAATCCAGTCGTCCAGGTATTCTTTAATGTAACACTTCAGTTCAGAATCCAGTCGTCCAAGTATTCTTTATGACGTCATGTGTCAATGTAACGCTTCAGTTCAGAATCCAGTCGTCCAGGTATTCTTTAATGTAACACTTCAGTTCAGAATCCAGTCGTCCAGGTATTCTTTATGACGTCATGTGTCAATGTAACACTTCAGTTCAGAATCCAGTCGGCCAA
This sequence comes from Zacco platypus, assembly GCA_038088235.1. Taxonomy (NCBI): domain Eukaryota; kingdom Metazoa; phylum Chordata; class Actinopteri; order Cypriniformes; family Xenocyprididae; genus Zacco; species Zacco platypus. Next base: position 18,510,073 of record CM076086.1, read on the forward strand.
GTATTCTTTAATGTAACACTTCAGTTCAGAATCCAGTCGTCCAGATACTCTTTATGACGTCATGTGTCAATGTAACACTTCAGTTCAGAATCCAGTCGTCCAGGTATTCTTTAATGTAACACTTCAGTTTAGAATCCAGTCGTCCAGGTATTCTTTATGACGTCATGTGTCAATGTAACACTTCAGTTCAGAATCCAGTCGTCCAGGTATTCTTTAATGTAACACTTCAGTTCAGAATCCAGTCGTCCAGGTATTATTTAATGTAACACTTCAGTTTAGAATCCAGTCGTCCAGATATTCTTTATGACATCATGTGTCAATGTAACACTTCAGTTCAGAATCCAGTCGTCCAGGTATTCTTTAATGTAACACTTCAGTTCAGAATCCAGTCGTCCAAGTATTCTTTATGACGTCATGTGTCAATGTAACGCTTCAGTTCAGAATCCAGTCGTCCAAGTATTCTTTATGACGTCATGTGTCAATGTAACGCTTCAGTTCAGAATCCAGTCGTCCAGGTATTCTTTAATGTAACACTTCAGTTCAGAATCCAGTCGTCCAAGTATTCTTTATGACGTCATGTGTCAATGTAACACTTCAGTTCAGAATCCAGTCGTCCAGGTATTCTTTAATGTAACACTTCAGTTCAGAATCCAGTCGTCCAAGTATTCTTTATGACGTCATGTGTCAATGTAACGCTTCAGTTCAGAATCCAGTCGTCCAGGTATTCTTTAATGTAACACTTCAGTTCAGAATCCAGTCGTCCAGGTATTATTTAATGTAACACTTCAGTTTAGAATCCAGTCGTCCAGATATTCTTTATGACGTCATGTGTCAATGTAACACTTCAGTTCAGAATCCAGTCGTCCAAGTATTCTTTATGACGTCATGTGTCAGTGTAACACTTCAGTTCAGAATCCAGTCGTCCAAGTATTCTTTATGACGTCATGTGTCAATGTAACACTTCGGTTCAGAATCCAGTCGTCCAGGTATTCTTTAATGTAACACTTCAGTTCAGAATCCAGTCATCCAGATACTCTTTATGACGTCATGTGTCAATGTAACACTTCAGTTCAGAATCCGGTCGGCCAAGTATTCTTTAATGTAACTCTTCAGTTCAAAATCCAGTCGTCCAGATACATTGACACATGACGTCATAAAGAGTATCTGGATGACTGGATTCTGAACTGAAGTGTTACATTAAAGAATACCTGGACGACTGGATTCTGAACTGAAGTGTTACATTGACACATGACGTCATAAAGAGTAACACTTCAGTTCAGAATCCAGTCGTCCAGGTATTTTTTAATGTAACACTTCAGTTCAGAATCCAGTCGTCCAGGTATTGTTTATGACATCATGTGTCAATGTAACACTTCAGTTCAGAATCCAGTCGTCCAGGTATTCTTTATGACGTCATGTGTCAATGTAACACTTCAGTTCAGAATCCAGTCGTCCAGGTATTCTTTATGACATCATGTGTCAATGTAACACTTCAGTTCAGAATCCAGTCATCCAGGTATTCTTTATGACGTCATGTGTCAATGTAACACTTCAGTTCAGAATCCAGTCGTCCAGGTATTCTTTAATGTAACACTTCAGTTCAGAATCCAGTCGTCCAGGTATTCTTTATGACATCATGTGTCAATGTAACACTTCAGTTCAGAATCCAGTCGTCCAGGTATTCTTTATGACGTCATGTGTCAATGTAACACTTCAGTTCAGAATCCAGTCGGCCAAATATTCTTTAATGTAACACTTCAGTTCAGAATCCAGTCATCCAGATACTCTTTATGACATCATGTGTCAATGTAACACTTCAGTTTAGAATCCAGTCGTCCAGGTATTCTTTATGACGTCATGTGTCAATGTAACACTTCAGTTCAGAATCCAGTCGTCCAGGTATTCTTTAATGTAACACTTCAGTTCAGAATCCAGTCGTCCAAGTATTCTTTATGACGTCATGTGTCAATGTAACGCTTCAGTTCAGAATCCAGTCGTCCAGGTATTCTTTAATGTAACACTTCAGTTCAGAATCCAGTCGTCCAAGTATTCTTTATGACGTCATGTGTCAATGTTACACTTCAGTTCAGAATCCAGTCGTCCAAGTATTCTTTATGACGTCATGTGTCAATGTAACGCTTCAGTTCAGAATCCAGTCGTCCAGGTATTCTTTAATGTAACACTTCAGTTCAGAATCCAGTCGTCCAAGTATTCTTTATGACGTCATGTGTCAATGTAACACTTCAGTTCAGAATCCAGTCGTCCAGGTATTCTTTAATGTAACACTTCAGTTCAGAATCCAGTCGTCCAAGTATTCTTTATGACGTCATGTGTCAATGTAACGCTTCAGTTCAGAATCCAGTCGTCCAGGTATTCTTTAATGTAACACTTCAGTTCAGAATCCAGTCGTCCAGGTATTATTTAATGTAACACTTCAGTTTAGAATCCAGTCGTCCAGATATTCTTTATGACGTCATGTGTCAATGTAACACTTCAGTTCAGAATCCAGTCGTCCAAGTATTCTTTATGACGTCATGTGTCAGTGTAACACTTCAGTTCAGAATCCAGTCGTCCAAGTATTCTTTATGACGTCATGTGTCAATGTAACACTTCGGTTCAGAATCCAGTCGTCCAGGTATTCTTTAATGTAACACTTCAGTTCAGAATCCAGTCATCCAGATACTCTTTATGACGTCATGTGTCAATGTAACACTTCAGTTCAGAATCCGGTCGGCCAAGTATTCTTTAATGTAACTCTTCAGTTCAAAATCCAGTCGTCCAGATACATTGACACATGACGTCATAAAGAGTATCTGGATGACTGGATTCTGAACTGAAGTGTTACATTAAAGAATACCTGGACGACTGGATTCTGAACTGAAGTGTTACATTGACACATGACGTCATAAAGAGTAACACTTCAGTTCAGAATCCAGTCGTCCAGGTATTTTTTAATGTAACACTTCAGTTCAGAATCCAGTCGTCCAGGTATTGTTTATGACATCATGTGTCAATGTAACACTTCAGTTCAGAATCCAGTCGTCCAGGTATTCTTTATGACGTCATGTGTCAATGTAACACTTCAGTTCAGAATCCAGTCGTCCAGGTATTCTTTATGACATCATGTGTCAATGTAACACTTCAGTTCAGAATCCAGTCATCCAGGTATTCTTTATGACGTCATGTGTCAATGTAACACTTCAGTTCAGAATCCAGTCGTCCAGGTATTCTTTAATGTAACACTTCAGTTCAGAATCCAGTCGTCCAGGTATTCTTTATGACATCATGTGTCAATGTAACACTTCAGTTCAGAATCCAGTCGTCCAGGTATTCTTTATGACGTCATGTGTCAATGTAACACTTCAGTTCAGAATCCAGTCGGCCAAATATTCTTTAATGTAACACTTCAGTTCAGAATCCAGTCATCCAGATACTCTTTATGACATCATGTGTCAATGTAACACTTCAGTTTAGAATCCAGTCGTCCAGGTATTCTTTATGACGTCATGTGTCAATGTAACACTTCAGTTCAGAATCCAGTCGTCCAGGTATTCTTTAATGTAACACTTCAGTTCAGAATCCAGTCGTCCAAGTATTCTTTATGACGTCATGTGTCAATGTAACGCTTCAGTTCAGAATCCAGTCGTCCAGGTATTCTTTAATGTAACACTTCAGTTCAGAATCCAGTCGTCCAAGTATTCTTTATGACGTCATGTGTCAATGTTACACTTCAGTTCAGAATCCAGTCCTCCAAGTATTCTTTATGACGTCATGTGTCAATGTAACACTTCAGTTCAGAATCCAGTCGTCCAAGTATTCTTTATGACGTCATGTGTCAATGTAACACTTCAGTTCAGAATCCAGTCGTCCAGGTATTCTTTATTGTAACACTTCAGTTCAGAATCCAGTCATCCAGATACTCTTTATGACGTCATGTGTCAATGTAACACTTCAGTTCAGAATCCGGTCGGCCAAGTATTCTTTAATGTAACACTTCAGTTCAGAATCCAGTCATCCAGATACTCTTTATGACATCATGTGTCAATGTAACACTTCAGTTCAGAATCCAGTCGTCCAGGTATTCTTTAATGTAACACTTCAGTTCAGAATCCAGTCGTCCAAGTATTCTTTATGACGTCATGTGTCAATGTAACGCTTCAGTTCAGAATCCAGTCGTCCAGGTATTCTTTAATGTAACACTTCAGTTCAGAATCCAGTCGTCCAGGTATTCTTTATGACGTCATGTGTCAATGTAACACTTCAGTTCAGAATCCAGTCGGCCAAGTATTCTTTAATGTAACACTTCAGTTCAGAATCCAGTCGTCCAGATACTCTTTATGACGTCATGTGTCAATGTAACACTTCAGTTCAGAATCCAGTCGTCCAGGTATTCTTTAATGTAACACTTCAGTTTAGAATCCAGTCGTCCAGGTATTCTTTATGACGTCATGTGTCAATGTAACACTTCAGTTCAGAATCCAGTCGTCCAGGTATTCTTTAATGTAACACTTCAGTTCAGAATCCAGTCGTCCAGGTATTATTTAATGTAACACTTCAGTTTAGAATCCAGTCGTCCAGATATTCTTTATGACATCATGTGTCAATGTAACACTTCAGTTCAGAATCCAGTCGTCCAGGTATTCTTTAATGTAACACTTCAGTTCAGAATCCAGTCGTCCAAGTATTCTTTATGACGTCATGTGTCAATGTAACGCTTCAGTTCAGAATCCAGTCGTCCAAGTATTCTTTATGACGTCATGTGTCAATGTAACGCTTCAGTTCAGAATCCAGTCGTCCAGGTATTCTTTAATGTAACACTTCAGTTCAGAATCCAGTCGTCCAAGTATTCTTTATGACGTCATGTGTCAATGTAACACTTCAGTTCAGAATCCAGTCGTCCAGGTATTCTTTAATGTAACACTTCAGTTCAGAATCCAGTCGTCCAAGTATTCTTTATGACGTCATGTGTCAATGTAACGCTTCAGTTCAGAATCCAGTCGTCCAGGTATTCTTTAATGTAACACTTCAGTTCAGAATCCAGTCGTCCAGGTATTATTTAATGTAACACTTCAGTTTAGAATCCAGTCGTCCAGATATTCTTTATGACGTCATGTGTCAATGTAACACTTCAGTTCAGAATCCAGTCGTCCAAGTATTCTTTATGACGTCATGTGTCAGTGTAACACTTCAGTTCAGAATCCAGTCGTCCAAGTATTCTTTATGACGTCATGTGTCAATGTAACACTTCGGTTCAGAATCCAGTCGTCCAGGTATTCTTTAATGTAACACTTCAGTTCAGAATCCAGTCATCCAGATACTCTTTATGACGTCATGTGTCAATGTAACACTTCAGTTCAGAATCCGGTCGGCCAAGTATTCTTTAATGTAACTCTTCAGTTCAAAATCCAGTCGTCCAGATACATTGACACATGACGTCATAAAGAGTATCTGGATGACTGGATTCTGAACTGAAGTGTTACATTAAAGAATACCTGGACGACTGGATTCTGAACTGAAGTGTTACATTGACACATGACGTCATAAAGAGTAACACTTCAGTTCAGAATCCAGTCGTCCAGGTATTTTTTAATGTAACACTTTAGTTCAGAATCCAGTCGTCCAGGTATTGTTTATGACATCATGTGTCAATGTAACACTTCAGTTCAGAATCCAGTCGTCCAGGTATTCTTTATGACGTCATGTGTCAATGTAACACTTCAGTTCAGAATCCAGTCGTCCAGGTATTCTTTATGACATCATGTGTCAATGTAACACTTCAGTTCAGAATCCAGTCATCCAGGTATTCTTTATGACGTCATGTGTCAATGTAACACTTCAGTTCAGAATCCAGTCGTCCAGGTATTCTTTAATGTAACACTTCAGTTCAGAATCCAGTCGTCCAGGTATTCTTTATGACATCATGTGTCAATGTAACACTTCAGTTCAGAATCCAGTCGTCCAGGTATTCTTTATGACGTCATGTGTCAATGTAACACTTCAGTTCAGAATCCAGTCGGCCAAATATTCTTTAATGTAACACTTCAGTTCAGAATCCAGTCATCCAGATACTCTTTATGACATCATGTGTCAATGTAACACTTCAGTTTAGAATCCAGTCGTCCAGGTATTCTTTATGACGTCATGTGTCAATGTAACACTTCAGTTCAGAATCCAGTCGTCCAGGTATTCTTTAATGTAACACTTCAGTTCAGAATCCAGTCGTCCAAGTATTCTTTATGACGTCATGTGTCAATGTAACGCTTCAGTTCAGAATCCAGTCGTCCAGGTATTCTTTAATGTAACACTTCAGTTCAGAATCCAGTCGTCCAAGTATTCTTTATGACGTCATGTGTCAATGTTACACTTCAGTTCAGAATCCAGTCCTCCAAGTATTCTTTATGACGTCATGTGTCAATGTAACACTTCAGTTCAGAATCCAGTCGTCCAAGTATTCTTTATGACGTCATGTGTCAATGTAACACTTCAGTTCAGAATCCAGTCGTCCAGGTATTCTTTATTGTAACACTTCAGTTCAGAATCCAGTCATCCAGATACTCTTTATGACGTCATGTGTCAATGTAACACTTCAGTTCAGAATCCGGTCGGCCAAGTATTCTTTAATGTAACTCTTCAGTTCAAAATCCAGTCGTCCAGATACATTGACACATGACATCATAAAGAGTATCTGGATGACTGGATTCTGAACTGAAGTGTTACATTAAAGAATACCTGGACGACTGGATTCTGAACTGAAGTGTTACATTGACACATGACGTCATAAAGAGTAACACTTCAGTTCAGAATCCAGTCGTCCAGGTATTGTTTATGACATCATGTGTCAATGTAACACTTCAGTTCAGAATCCAGTCGTCCAGGTATTCTTTATGACGTCATGTGTCAATGTAACACTTCAGTTCAGAATCCAGTCGTCCAGGTATTCTTTATGACATCATGTGTCAATGTAACACTTCAGTTCAGAATCCAGTCGTGCAGGTATTCTTTAATGTAACACTTCAGTTCAGAATCCAGTCATCCAGGTATTCTTTATGACGTCATGTGTCAATGTAACACTTCAGTTCAGAATCCAGTCGTCCAGGTATTCTTTAATGTAACACTTCAGTTCAGAATCCAGTCGTCCAAGTATTCTTTATGACGTCATGTGTCAATGTAACACTTCAGTTCAGAATCCAGTCGTCCAGGTATTCTTTAATGTAACACTTCAGTTCAGAATCCAGTCATCCAGATACTCTTTATGACGTCATGTGTCAATGTAACACTTCAGTTCAGAATCCGGTCGGCCAAGTATTCTTTAATGTAACACTTCAGTTCAGAATCCAGTCGTCCAGGTATTCTTTATGACATCATGTGTCAATGTAACACTTCAGTTCAGAATCCAGTCGTCCAGGTATTCTTTATGACGTCATGTGTCAATGTAACACTTCAGTTCAGAATCCAGTCGGCCAAATATTCTTTAATGTAACACTTCAGTTCAGAATCCAGTCATCCAGATACTCTTTATGACATCATGTGTCAATGTAACACTTCAGTTTAGAATCCAGTCGTCCAGGTATTCTTTATGACGTCATGTGTCAATGTAACACTTCAGTTCAGAATCCAGTCGTCCAGGTATTCTTTAATGTAACACTTCAGTTCAGAATCCAGTCGTCCAAGTATTCTTTATGACGTCATGTGTCAATGTAACGCTTCAGTTCAGAATCCAGTCGTCCAGGTATTCTTTAATGTAACACTTCAGTTCAGAATCCAGTCGTCCAAGTATTCTTTATGACGTCATGTGTCAATGTTACACTTCAGTTCAGAATCCAGTCCTCCAAGTATTCTTTATGACGTCATGTGTCAATGTAACACTTCAGTTCAGAATCCAGTCGTCCAAGTATTCTTTATGACGTCATGTGTCAATGTAACACTTCAGTTCAGAATCCAGTCGTCCAGGTATTCTTTATTGTAACACTTCAGTTCAGAATCCAGTCATCCAGATACTCTTTATGACGTCATGTGTCAATGTAACACTTCAGTTCAGAATCCGGTCGGCCAAGTATTCTTTAATGTAACACTTCAGTTCAGAATCCAGTCATCCAGATACTCTTTATGACATCATGTGTCAATGTAACACTTAAGTTTAGAATCCAGTCATCCAGGTATTCTTTATGACGTCATGTGTCCATGTAACACTTCAGTTCAGAATCCAGTCGGCCAAGTATTCTTTAATGTAACACTTCAGTTCAGAATCCAGTCGTCCAGATACTCTTTATGACGTCATGTGTCAATGTAACACTTCAGTTCAGAATCCAGTCGGCCAGGTATTCTTTAATGTAACACTTCAGTTCAGAATCCAGTCGTCCAGGTATTCTTTATGACGTCATGTGTCAATGTAACACTTCAGTTCAGAATCCAGTCGGCCAAGTATTCTTTAATGTAACACTTCAGTTCAGAATCCAGTCGTCCAGATACTCTTTATGACGTCATGTGTCAATGTAACACTTCAGTTCAGAATCCAGTCGTCCAGGTATTCTTTAATGTAACACTTCAGTTTAGAATCCAGTCGTCCAGGTATTCTTTATGACGTCATGTGTCAATGTAACACTTCAGTTCAGAATCCAGTCGTCCAGGTATTCTTTAATGTAACACTTCAGTTCAGAATCCAGTCATCCAGGTATTCTTTATGACATCATGTGTCAATGTAACACTTCAGTTCAGAATCCAGTCGTCCAAGTATTCTTTATGATGTCATATGTCAATGTAACACTTCAGTTCAGAATCCAGTCGTCCAGGTATTCTTTAATGTAACACTTCAGTTCAGAATTCAGTCATCCAGATTCTCTTTATGACGTCATGTGTCAATGTAACACTTCATTCCAAATTCCAGTCGTCCAGGTATTCTTTAATATAACACTTCAGTTCAGATTCCATTTTTTTTAAGTTAAAAAAATGGTTGTGTATGTTTGTGGTGGTAAACACATTTATAATAATTTTATTGATTTATATATAAATAATATTCATTGAAATTTCATACTCATGATCATTTTTTTTATAAAGTCAGATTATTGTAGTTCTGTCCTGTAGTTTTTCTTCTGCTATTAATATCTAAATGTATTATAATCATATAATTTACTTCTGTCTGTTTTTGTAATGATTTTTACGATCAATATTAATCTTGGTTATATTGGTTATATATCTGTCTGTGTTGCATATGCAATTCTTCATTAAAGTTATGTATGTTTTGATGTTGTTCTTTCACAGGAACCATCTATCAAGCAGATGAGCCAATCTTTTTTCAGTCAATCAGAAATCCATTTGTATTTAGATGCATAGATGGCATTTTGATTGATGGCAATGACAAAGCCTTGTCCAAGATTGTGTACCGGTGAGCATCATCATTATCATCATTCTAGCTAAAATCGGTCCTATTCTGCTTTTTTGCTTGTTTATCTTTCTTTAGTGTGTAATGTTGCTGTTGAAAAAGCTCAGCAAAGTCCCTCCAGTGGGAGTTCTTCTCTATATCAGTGTTTCTGAACTCCCTGAAACGCCTCCATTGTAGTCTTGAGTTTTCTTCCAGGAACGAACATGTCATAATATTCCTCATTTAAATAATTCCCACCCAAGGTATAAGCAGAATAAAGGGGTGGGGCCTAGTTGAGTTCGTTAGTATTAGTAGTGTGTTGAAATTGGTGATTATGGTAAGGGGCGGGGTATTTCCCAAACATGCTCCAAGCACCTGACCAATCACAACACACAGATCCAGCCAACCAATCAGAGCACACTGTGCTTTTCAGAAGGCGGGGCTTCATAGAGACAGGAACTAAACAGCGCGTTACTGACAGACTGGGAAGAGAGGAGCTGCAACAATGGAGAATACGGGAAAAATAACATTCAAGCATTAAAACCTGTTCTAGCAGAGCCCAAAAACAAAATCAAGACATTGAAAAAGGGCATAATAGGTCATTTAATGCTTTCACAGTGCATTATCAAGCACAAACCAAATGTTTTGACTGAAAACAGGTCGTGTAGTGGGCGGGACAGGGTGGGTCCCTTCTGTTTGAGTGACAGCTCCTGGTTGACATCTCATCCTGTGAACCCTCTCGCAGTGGGACAGTATGTGAACAACTGTTCTAATGGTCAGTCAGTTTCTACAATTAAATGTTTTACTGTCCACAGTTATAAATGGAAATATCTTTGTGAATAACCAAAGTCTTGTTATCCACAGAGAAAGCTGCGAATGTCTGCTATCAGGAATTTGACGTGCCGGATGGATTTCCTCTTGAGCTCCGTCAATACCTGCCGAATGTTAATTATAGAGCTGATACTCAAAGGCAAGGCGATAGATTTCATGTGCTATTGTTTTTAGGACGTTCTGTCATTTTCTTAAAATTTCATCTTGCTTTCTATTTCAGACCTTTGCGCTGTGTTGTTCTTGTGTCTCTAAGAGATATTAATCATGGTGAAGAACTGTTCTCCAACTACTACACAATTGTGCATTAAAGTGATTAAAAAAAAAAAAAAAAAGTCGACGTGTTTATTATATAAAACCTCAAATATTTAGTGTGTGAAAATAAGTGAGTGTGACAATAATTTGGAATGATTAACATTAATGCGTTAGTTAACTAACGGGCATAAATCACTTTAAATTTTTGTTATATAGAGAGCAATGTTTCATAGGATTTTTTAATGTAAATATTTTCACCTGTCTGATGTCTTTTTTTTTTTTTTTAAAGAAAATCTGCTGTGAAAACTAAAGTTTTCCTGAGATGTTTATTTACAAGAAACCACTTAAAAATGCAATACATCTGATACTTCATAGACAAAGCTTAAGCTAGTCCTTGACCAAGATGCATGTTTGAGCTGTTTTAGCTTAACGCAACTTGTACTGACAAATGTCAGAGCCGTTGTTTTGTCTCAAGATCCACACCAGTAATGTTTTTTTTTTCTAGTGAAAATTTATAAAAGCTTCTTAAATGCCTAAAACGAACTAAGGCCTAATCGTGGCTTAGCCTAAACCCTGTCTGTGAAACCAGGCTATAAAGTTCCTGCGGTTCCTCTTCCCATAAAATCAGCTTTGGATGTCAGACATTAGTGAAAACACAAGGAGAGGAAGTTAAAGGAAACCCCTAAACATTTAACATGTTCTTTGATCAGATACTTAAAACTCTGGAATGGATCATAGAAACTAATATTTCCACGACTAAAATCAACCACAGCAGCATCACGATGCCTTATTACGGCAAAATAACGCTTCAGAAGCATCAAATTTGAGCGTCACATGTGAAGTACTTCGATAAACTCATCGACACGGTTATAATCTCTCCAGAATTTTATTTCTGGAACGGTTTGCCAGTTAAGTACAACATAAAATACAAAATAAAAACCAACAGAACAAGAACAGTGTCTATGTACAAACATTAAGAATGATAAAATTTCCTTTTCCAATATTAATTGCCATTTGATTGTCTATTTAACACTAAACTTTTATTACAATGAAGTGTTGAAAAACCGAACTTGAACTAATATCTTCCCCCCTTCAAAAGCATTAAAAGTGAACCAAAACCAGTTTTATATTAAACGAAATAAAGCGCAAAACATTCCAAAGATAAGGGAAGGATTTTAAATGTACATTTTTTTCCCCTGGAAGCAGACAACCAATACTACGTTACAATTTCAATTTTAAGCTATTACTTTTTTCTTTTTCTTTTTTTTTATACAAACTTTGGACATAAATTACTGCACCAACACAATTTCCTAAAGCTCTTTTCATTTCTTGGAGGGACAGGAGAAATGAATTGCACAACCTACAGGACTGAATTGGAGAATATTGTATTTAAATTGATCAATACACATCCTTCAAGTATGTCAAGACAAAAAAATATGGAGAATTCTGGCCGCAGATACAAGGAAACACAATTTTACAGACACAGCACAAGCCGTCCAAAAGATCACCGTCCTGGAAAACGTCACGCCGACCATCCCGAAATCCTTAAAGCGTTTTTCCAGGTCGATTCAACATGCAAGTTTTGAATGAGGGTTAAGGCAACACTGCAAACCGGGCTTCTGCCTTAACCGCGAGACATTCTTGTCATCGTACGAGTTCAGTAAATCCCTAAGATGCGATAATACTGTACATTCAGCTAGCTCTGCTACTTCCTGTGAAGACGACGGCGTCCGGCGAGGAGCGCGCGTTACTTCACTCGCGTACAGAACGCTAACACACTACACCCACTTGCAGTTGAGTGAATAAATAAATAAATAACTCTCTTCTTAAGCAATATCTCTGATGAGGAAAAAATGTCAGTCAAACAAACGGTAAAGGAAGTCGAGAAGGCATTCTTGTGGCATACGCAGACTCAAAAGCACAGAATTTAAGTCTTCAAGTTCAAATCTGTTTGCCAAGGAAGAAAAAAAATGGTAATCTGTATATTACATATATTTACAAATTATTGCCATACGAGAGCATGTGAAGTCTGGAAACTTGGAAAAAAGAAAAGCGGGGCGACACACACGAACAAACCGAGTGCGAAATGATCCGTTTTAATCTGCGAGCGATTCTTGATGCATAGATAACGTCGGATCAACGTTTGCAGGCCTTTGCGAAGATCAGGTTCTGAAGAAGCGAACGCCGCTCCAGGCAGTGAAAGCAGGGATGATGATGATGATGATGATGAAGATGAATGGCAGACAAACAGAAATCATGTACAGCTTTGCATAATTGGTTACTGAAGGGAAAAGACGTAAAACCGCGGGTCGATTCGGTCCCCCGCGCTGAGAAGTTCGAGAGTATCCCTGCAAATGTTTTTCTCAATAAATAGCGCTCTTGAAATATCAAACAAATGCTCTTCCACACATTCGAGAACAAAAAAGGAAATACAAAAATGACATGTGCCAGTAATTTCACAACCATTTTGGGAAACAAAAACACCCAATCGTGACCATAATGCAGTCCAGTGGTCTTCATTGCAATAAATACACCCAGCTGATCAAACGCCACCTGATAAAGCAAGATTACAAAAGGAACACTAATAAATATGCAAAGAAGAAATAATTACACGCGTCTTAAGTGTTTTATAACACCTCTATAATCATTTATAACTGTATTTAGGGCCTATATATATATAGATTTCGCTAGAACCACTTTAAATTGTTTGTTGGTTTTGTTCAAAATAGCAGAAAAATCTCCCAGGGCCGACCGGAACACATTCGGACGAACTTTTCCGGGTTTTTGTGCTGAGTGAAAAGGACACCAAAATAAACAGCTGCTTCTTCACGGTGCAAAACGAAACAAAAAAAGTGGTCGTAGAGTAAATGCCGTTCAGACGGCTGGATTTGTGAGCCGAGGCACCTGTAAACACTGATGGGAACCGCAGAGGAAAGGCTGACCTGACCGGAAAAACCCCCTGCTGTCGGCCGAAGGTGTGCTCGATCAGTTTTTGGTGCGACGACTCCTGTCACAAGTTCAGTTTTCCACAGTATTCGGACGTAGACACGTTTATGACACTTCCAAAAAATTCAAGACTGGAAAATAAATGGCTGTATTAACTCTTGAGAAATCAAGATTCAGGTCTGTACAATTAGACATCACTGATGTCATAGTAAAAAAAAAATCTGTACATATATACACACGTATATAATCGGAAAACAAAAGGAGAAGGAATATCCCAGGAAGCGGCTATGTACACGTTTGATTGCAGGAAGTCCCGTGAGGTTAGGGAGCCTTCACTCCGACTGCAGCGCCGTGTGCTGATGTAGTGTGTGCGCGGCCATGTAGCTGCCCGCCTCGCCAAAGTCAGTGACCGATACCGCCATTTTGGCACTTGTGATATGGTGCGTGCGGCCTTCGAAGTCTACGCCCATGTTCCTGTTTCCGACCGACACGTTGTTTATGAACGGTTCCGACAGACCCATCTTCAGCCGCTTGGCCGGGGGCCGATCGCAGTCCTCGCCGCACACGTTGATCTGGCCGAGGTCTGAGTGGTAGAAGCCGGTTTCGAGTAGATTTAGGCAGTCGCCGTCTCCGTTGCTGGAATAGTTGAGCGGCTCTTCGTGACTCAGGGGCCCGCGGTGAAGCCCGTCCAGTGGAGAGAAGTTGTAAGAGTCCAGACAGCTCACGTCTGCAGGGTTACACACCGATGCCACCGTGCTCGTCAGCGCTGGAGAAAGAGGAAAATACGTTACTTTTAAGCGTTAATCTCACCAAGCCAGCATTTATTTGATCAAAAATACAGTGAAAACTGAAATATTACAATTGAAAGGATTGGTTCACTTCAGAATTAATTTCCTGATCATTTTCTCACCCTCATGTCATCAAAGTTGTTTGCCTTTCTTTAGTCAAAAAGATATTAAGGTTTTTTAGGAAAACATTGCAGGATTTTTCTCCATATAGTGGACTTCAATGGGGTTCAACAGGTTGAAGGTCCAAATGCCAGTTTCAGTGCAGCTTCAAAGACTCTACATGATCCCAGACGAGGAATAAGAGTCTTGTGTAGAGAAGCCATCTGTCATTTTCTAAAATAAATACAAATTTATCTATTTTTAACCACAAATGCTCATCTTGCACTGCTCTGTGATGCACCACGCATCACGTTGGAAAGGTCACGCATAACGTAGGTGGAAGTACCGCGATAGGACGAAAAACTCAAAACATCTCATTTTCGCCTCCAACTTCAAAACATCGTTGCTTTACCTTTTTCTGTAAAGGGCATTTGACTTAGTCTTTGCACGTTCACTTTGTAAACACTGGATCGGTACTTCTGCGTCACATGTGACCTTTCCAATGTGATCACGTAATGTGTGGAGCATTACAGAGCAGTGCAAGATGAGCATTTGTGGTTAAAAATATATATATATACATATATTTTTTTTTTAGAAAATGACCAATGTTTCTTTACACAAGACCTGTATTCCTCGTCTGGGATCATGTAGAGCTCTTTGGAGCCACACTGAAACTGACATTTGGACCTTCAACCCGTTGAACCCCATATAAGTCCACTATATGGAGAAAAATCCTGGAATGTTTTCTTAATTTCTTTTTGACTGAAGAAAGAAACATCTTGGATGACATGGGTGAGTGTAAATTACCATGAAATTTTAAGTCTGAAGTGAACTAATCTTAAGGGTTCCTATAATGCTTTTGAATGAATAAATGAATGAATGAATGAATGAATGAAGGGAGGGAGGCACTTATATAGCACTTTTTTACATGATCATCTTTCTTTAGTGTGTTTATGTTACTGTATGAGCATGTAAAAGGTCTGGCAAAGTTACAAAGTCCCTCCAGCGGGGGGTATTCTCTATATCAGTGTCACTGATTCTGAACTCCCTGAAACGCCTCCATTGTAGTCTTGAGTTTTCCTCCGGGAATGAACATGTCATAATATTCCTTATTTAAATAATTCCCGCCAAGGCATATGCAAAATAAATGGGCGGGGCCTGGTTGAGTTAGTTAGTAGTGTGTTGAAACTCACAGTTATGGTAAGGGGCGTGACATTTCCCAAACACGCTCAAAACGGTTGACCAATCACAACACACTGGTCCAGCCGACCAATCAGAGCATATTGTGTTTTTCAGAAGGAGGGGCTTCATATAGACAGGAACTAAAAAGAGCGTTAATGAGAGACTGGGAAGAAAGGAGCTGCAACTGTCAAATATGTGAAATTTTTTTTTTTTTTTTTTTGAAAATACAAAACATGTAAACTTATTCTAGAAGAGCCCAAAAACAAAATCAATACTTTGAAAAAGGCATAATACGTGTTTTCTATTGTAATATATTTTAAATATAATTTATTCCTGTGATCAAAGCTGAATTTTCAGCATCATTACTCCAGTCTTCAGCCACATGATCCTTCAGAAATCATTCTGATATGATGATTTGCTGCTCATGAGACATTTATGATTATTATCAATGCTGAAAACAGCTGTCCTGCTTCATAATTTTGTGGAAACTGACATGATCTCAAAATGAATGATAAATTGCTAAAAAGTAAAAGCATGTCTGAAAACATTTAGTAAAAGTATACCAGAGAGGTCACTGGCTGTGATGGAGTTGAGAAGGTTGAGTTGTTGTTCGGTTGGAGGCTCTATTCGGCCGCTGCTGCTGGAACACACAGAAGCAGATCCGTCCACCAGACCCTCGGCCTCATCCACCAACCGGTCCATCAGATCCCTGCAGAGAGGAGAGGACAATCAGCCTTCAAAGTTCATGCGCATGAAACATTTTGTTTTTGTCTCACTAATAAACGCTGATTACATTGTATCAGTTTCACACTGACCGATTTATCATCCACTGAACAGAAGATTATTGCGAAACTCACGTAACACCAGGATAACTGCTGAATTTCTTCTTCCCAAATCGGTTTTGCTGGACGAAAAAGTCAAATCGCTCTGACTTCTTCCACATATAGTAAAACGCAACACATTCTGCCACCGTCCGTGTGTTGACCTTGAAAATAAACAGTTATAC
Source organism: Zacco platypus (assembly GCA_038088235.1). Lineage (NCBI taxonomy): Eukaryota > Metazoa > Chordata > Actinopteri > Cypriniformes > Xenocyprididae > Zacco > Zacco platypus. Next base: position 18,526,535 of record CM076086.1, read on the forward strand.
TTAATAATCAAGCATTTTAGTGGTGTAATATGATGGAAAAACTACATTACAGCCTGACATTATTAAACCAAAGGATAAAAACAGGCCCCATCCCATAATATTATTCCACAGAATATTCATAAGATTTTAACTTGCGTGAACAAATGTGTATATGTAATGTGAGTGGCATCTGATTTACGTCAATCCTGACTCAAATCCTGACAACATTGTTTAGGATCAAAAAAAGTAGGAGAAAGGACACCATCTTACTTTGTGTTTCTGAATGAGGTGGAAGTTCTTCTCATACAACAGAAGAGCGTGTTCAAAATTCCGGCATTCTTCTTCAGACCACGGGAGCATCTCATCTAAATAATTACATTTTTAAAATTATGTTATTTAGTTCCAACAACACTGCTATAACAAAACAACGCCAATATTTCCACTTACCCTTTGAGGATTTGTCATTGCTGCGATACCGTTCAAGAGCTTCCTGGACGTTGTAGTTACACTTCAAAAGCTCATATAAGGCCTGGAGAGAACACAAACAGGTTTGTTAGGAACTGGATATATGGTTAATGGCCTAAAAAAAAAAAAAAAAAACAAGGCTTAGAAATATATCCGCGAAAACCGTAAGACAATTAGCAGATGCTTTTTAAATGAATTCATCCACACTCATACTAACAGCCTTCAACAGGAGGTAAAAACTAAGAAAAAATTAAAACAACGCATACAAGAACCCCACAATATTCAGATTAGTGCGTGTGGTTACATTTATATAAAGCCTGCTATAACAGTTGATTAGCAAATATCTAAGACCTCGAAATTATCAACAATCCAAAATTTGCTGAAAAATCTGTTGCATACAATCTACATGCCTCCTGTTATCTGATTGACAGATTATACTCAAAAAAAAAAGTATAATTGTAAATACAGCTCTGGAAAAAATTAAGAGACCACTGCATATTTTTTGTTATTTTGACCAGTTGTTGCTTTTGGCAAATAAATGCTCTAAATTACAATATTTTTATTTGGAATTTGGGAAAAATGTCAGTAGTTTATAGAATAAAACAAAAATGTTAATTTTACCCAAACACATACCTATAAATAGTAAACCCAGAGAAACTGATAATTTTGTAGTGGTCTCTTAATTTTTTCCAGAGCTGTATATCCACCTTTAAGTGTCTTTTTGCTGTAAAATCTTTACTGAGTTTTGAAGTAAATGTAAGAATAACTTCTATATTAGCAACATTTCATGAAGACTTCCTGGATTGAAGTAACTTATGTTTACTTGATCATCCATGCATTATTTTTTTTTTTTAGAAAAATCACATTAAAATGTGAGTCAAATATGATCATCAAATATGATCGATCAGGCTTTTGAGGAAGGTTTCTCAATCAATTGTATTGCATTGACTTATACGTTTTGAAACAGAGCTTTGATCATAAAACTAAGCATTCAAATATCATCTTACATATAGAGTGACAAATGATATTAATATGCATTTTATGTAAATAATCTGTTATAAAGATCTCATTACTTTACATAAGCTTTCAGTATTATATATATGTATATATATATATACATAAAAATAAAAGCATCTCCACAGCACTTTTCAGAAAAGTGGTCAATTCGATTTAGTGGACATAGTTAACAGCCAATTAAATGTAATGAATATGTTTGTATGAACTATTGATCTGTGATCTTCACCTGCTCGTTGTCTTTGACCAGGGAACATTTGCCATCTCCATCCATCTTTCCATCCGCTCTCAGTGCATCCTGCAGGAAGCTTTTGACTTTAGACTCGGGCAACATGTCCGGCTGCCACAGCAGCTGATCGTCCTCTGCGTACACTGAAGAAAACAAAAGAAAACATTTGTTTTAGAGGACCTTGTGAAAAATACAGTAGCCCACAACTTGAAATGTAAACGAATAAAATCAAAGTTGACTCATTCATCAACACACGTTATTCCAAAGATCTAATACATTTCTACATCTCCAAAACTTTTATACTTGCACTATACTTGCTTGCAAATGGTGGAAAATAATTTCAGTGACATTATAGCCTGAAAATTTTCAACCAATCAAATTTCAAGGCAAAAAAATCGTATTCGCAGAATAAGACTGACATGGTTTTTCCTGCATTGAAAACATTTTGGGCACTACCAAACTGAATCTTTATTTATCCTGCCAAAGATTTATTTGATCATATCAGTGTTTGTGCAAGCGTTCTGTGAAGAGCATCAAAGGTTTCTATTTACAATGTGTTTTTGCAGCGTTGAACATTGTAGCCAATCATAGACATATCTGTTGAGCATGTGAACGCAACGGTCAATCAGATGTGTTTGTTAGTCAGAACACTTCTCAAAATGGCTGAGATTTTGTTCAGTGACTTCAATATGCTCACGAATCCTTTCATTACAACCAAAGTGTAAACACAATGTCAATAAGAGATTAATTGCACAGCGTAGACGGCATCATTGACTGTAACGAGTTTGCACGAGAGTTTATTGTAATAGACGTTTCATTGACTATAATGGCTGTGATCTTTGCTCACTTTCTGTATGCAATGTATATTTTCATGCTGCATTGCAAAGTTTTTGGATTGGCAACTGTATTTAAATCCACGATGGAATCCGATTGACGATAACTATAGCAATGGACGGAACAAAATCTGACAGTCAAATCTTGGAGCATAAATGCATAATAGATGCCATTTTTTCTATGAAATGTGTTACTTTGTTGTTCATTTTACTACTAATTTTACAAATCAGTCACTCAGAGACTTTTTACATAGAACTATTTTATACTTAATCTGTAAATTTATAAGCACTTTGTTTTATGATCCGTCCTGACAGTGCTTATTTTTTATTTCATGAATAAGTAGGATTAGTTAACATTACAAACATTTTTTTTGCATTCATTTTGGATTTATTGTCAGTACTGAGCTCGCATTTCACATGGGTAGGGTACTTTGTACTGTGTGTGTGAATGACCGTGTTCATCCATCACCAACAAAGACCATTTTTGAGCCAGGAGAAATCCTGACTAAAGAAATGCATGTAAATCTTACCTTTTTCCTGGTCATTATAACAGGTAAGAGCAGGAATTTCTGCCTGATATTCAGATCCCACCATGATCTCCTGTGAAAATAACACAAATTAATTACCTTCAACAGGTTCACAACTTTCTGACACACATAAACAATAGGAGACAAGCCGTTTTTAACAGCAAACTTTGAGACAGTAAAAAGCCATTTGGTAGAGCATGAAGGACAAAGTTCTTCCTCACCTTGCGAGAGTCTTCAGGGCTCAAACCCTCTTCCTCACCCTCAGATTCTTTGTCTCCATCATAAACTGCATTAGCTAGAATAGAAAAAACAAAATTGAGCAACACAGAAAATGAAATGAAAAAAAAAGTGGCCTTTTCTCCAGTTCTCATTTATCAGTGATGTCAAACACACAAAAACAACATCTATGTGCTTACAGCGAAGAGTTCTGGGGAAGAAATCATTGGTTTCGTGTGATGTCACAGATGGTGTGAGGTCATCGGCAGAAGATTGTGTTTCTTCATCGTCTCCAGAGAGCAAATCTTTAGCGATTTCCTCCTGTTACAAGAGAAGAGGACATTAACAATGTCAAAGGAAGACAAAAAAGCAAAGAAATAAATGAATTATTGATACACTTACTTTATCTAATGTCATGTCAGGCAGCTCATCGGTCAGCTCCACGGACGAGCTGTCCGCACTCGATCCTCCGACAGTGCTGTCTGCAGCCTCATATCTGTACAACGCTAGCAGCTCCTCCAGCGGCATATTCCCCTCCTGTGACAAACAGGTTTGCTTGAGATTCAATGGTTTATCACTGCAAATAACTCGTACAATTACAGACCCACAATATATGTGTGATCACATCAGTACTGGCTAATCTTAACAGACACTGATAAAGTACATAATTTGTGTTTTTATAATGTCAGCATGGTTATAATTGTTATCAGCCACAATTAGGTTTGCTTACGATGAATCGACGATCGACTAATTGACGATAATAATTGATGATCTTCCAAAGCTGTTTTAAACTAATGTTCTTCCAAACCAATTGAGCTCCAGCTATAAAACAGTGCCCGATTGATCTCTGCATGTCATCCCTATCCACTAAACCTGCTTTAGCTGATTTGACAGTTGTTTAAATGCAAGTTTTGTAAGCGTCTAAAATAAGAAACCCCCTAAAGACTTGTGTATATATATATATGATCCAGTTTAAACGATGAATCAACAGTCAAATCCTATAATTAAAAACAGGGCATGCGAGTACAGTGGTTCAACCTTAATATAAAGCGATGAGAATACTTACTGTGCGCCAAAAAAAACTAAATAATGACTTTATTCAATAATATCTAGTGATCAATGATTTCAAAACTCTGCTTCGAAGCTTTACGAATCTTTTGTTTTCGAATCAGTGGTTCGGAGCGCCAAAGTCACGGGATTCAGTAAACGAAGCTTCGTTATGTCAAAAGTGTTTCACAATTTCAATAGTTCATATAGTTTGGCAGTTTGATTTGATTTGATTTGATTCGGAAAAAAAGATTCGTAAAGCTTCATGAATCAGTGTTTTGAAATCCGTCCATCACTAGATAGTGTTGAAAAGTCGTTATTTTGTTTTTTTGGCGCGCAAAAAGTATTCTCGTCGCTTTATAATATTAAGGTTGAACCACTGTAGTCACATGAACTGTTTTAAATATGTTTTAGTATCTTTCTGGGCGTCTGAAAGTGTTAATGTCAATAAAGACTCACTGAACCATCGGATTTCATTTGTGTTCTGAAGATGAACGAAGGTCTTACGGGTGTAGAACGACATGAGGGAGATGAATTAATTAAAGAATTTACATTTTTGGGTGAACTAACCCTTTAATGCCACTAAAAACAGGTCATAAATACGCAGTACGCTTGCATTATTACTTTTCGGAAGCCTTCTCCCTCAACAAAACTGAGTGGGAACATGTCTTGTTGCTGTCGTCTCGGAGATAAGATTTTTTTTCAGAGTTGAAGTGAATGACACGATGGGCATTTTCTTGCTTCGGCTATCACACCTTCGCGCATGCGCGCATGACTCCAGTGGAAGTACGCCATTGTGATCTGACACAGCTTCCATAAAACTTTTTCTTCTAATTCATGATTCTGCCATGCCTTGCTTGTCTTTTGAGCGGTCATTTCTGATGGACTGACAAAGAAAACGCACGGAATATCAGAGGTAAAATTAAAAGATGACCTCTTAAGGTATTATTTTCCCAGAGTGTTTTATTTTAATGTGTTATTTAAAAATGTCTTTAAATTTAAATGTAACAGGGCTCAGGGATGAAGGGAGAACCGGCGAACTGTAAATATAAGTTTTATTGACAAAATAAAACAAAAGTAAACGCCATCATTGCCGACTGCCGCAGATACATAAAACGCAACTTAAATATCCCAGGCCTGGTCCTCATTCATTCTTTTACCCTTCCAGAGCTCCTGGGACGCGAGACCGAAGCGATGCACAGGTGACATTCATTTAACACTCTTGCCACCTGACTAACTCCGTTTTCACGGCTCTGGGCCACGCTTTACTTGCCACAGGAACATTAAAACCACAGTAATTTGAACGATAAAAACTTGTGTAATCGACTAGTAGCAGCTGTACCATTTAGTCGACTAGTCTTGCACATCCCTACTTTTCACACATGCGCTGGTGGCGATTTTTGAGACCTTTCCAACGACATATGACCAGTCTATCTGTTAATGTAAGATAATTTTACAGATCACATTTTTGTAATATTTAAATAATTTAAAAGTACTTGGTAAGTGATGGTCATATTCCATATATTCACTGTTAAGTCAAGCTTCTAAGTTTAAAAGACACTTATTTTAGAAAATGGTTGCTAAGTAACATGATAACTTAGTAGGTTAACGATTAATCTATTAATTGATCGTAAGTTTTGCCTCTTTGTCGCCATCTCTGTTTGAAACCTGCAGTTGCAGTTATTTGCGGAATAATCTTTACGTGGGATGTGCATCTGCACAGCTCCTCAGCACGGAAGAATGTTTGTTTGCTGTCAGACACATCGGTGAGGATACTGTACTTCTGAATCACAGATTCTACGTCTCGGAAGTATTACCAAAAGAATTTTCACCGGAAAATGTCATCTGAACAAGTAAGTCTGGCTCTTTTGTTCTGACCGACTGAAAAAAAAAAAACCAATAAAATCCCGCTGCCAATGGTTATTAAATCTAACGATCGCTAAGCTCGGATCACGTCAAACAGTGCAAATTATTATTACTGTTATACTTGGTTCTCAAATTATTAATGTTAACAACACAAGCGTTGTGTGACTGTGTATTTATGGTGCGTTCACACTTGTAGTTCGGTTCGTTTGATCCGGACCAAAAAAAACAAGATATAGCAACATAAAGTCCTGGTCCGCTTAGCGTTCACACTGGCATTTTTAACACCAAGCCTAAAGTTAGCGAACCAAAGGCATAGGGATACGGTCACAACCTGATTGGTCGGCTTTTATGACGTATATATCACGACAGAGCTTGCTTACCGAACATTCAAAACAATGCTGTGTGCTGGATTAAACGCCATCATTTTATGCGTGTTCATATGCTTTATTTTTACCAGCTGAGAACTCACGAAGAGCTCATAAAATGTTCAAAACATTCAAAACAGCAGCAGGATTTCCTCCGTTGTATGCAGAAACAAATATTGATGAGGCACTTCACCTCCTCGCTCCACGTTTGCGATCGACTCATTTTGGATACACCAATCTTTCCGCGTCGTCAAATCAGCTGACTTGTAGCGTCGCATCTTGTGACATCACGTCCTGTTTTTGGTTAGTTTACATGTCTTTGGTCCGTGTTGCGTTCATATATCAATCGAACCGCTCCAGAGTTCGTTTGGAAGCGGACCAAGACCCATCTTTTTAGCGGTCTCGGTCCGCTTGTTTGGTGCGCACCAGGGTTCGGATGGCAGCGTTCACATGTGTTCAAACGAACCGCACTAACTGAGCAATCGAACCAAACATGACAAGTGTGAACGCACCCTTGGAGTGTATTAGCGTGATCTATAGATTTCAATTCCTGTAGCCACTTCTCAGTACGAAGTCTTTTGCTTTTGACTATGGGTGAATCTCCAGTTCTCACTGATGATTGTCATTTGGACCTTTCTGGATTACAATCTGCCATCAACATAAATTTAATTATTCCAGCTGCTGTGAGAAAAGGCTATAAATGATCCGCTACCAGCATCATCCTCACATGCCACACAGCTCTTCGCTGGGACTTTCTGTTTACAGACGTAAAGTCGCAAATACGAACGGCTGCATGCTCGAAAATCCAGCAGAAACTCATCAGTACAAAACATTATTACAAGCTTATCGGGCTAAGGAAATAGTTTTGAACACTGGCTGGTTATGTACTTGCTCAAAAACTGATTTTGGATCTTTTTTAACCCCCCAAAAAATTATAGTCTGCAGATCGATTATTGGGACTTATGTAAATGGACATCCCTAACCACAATATAAAAATAATCATCCCAATAACCATCAGATGAGAGAGACATGTGTGTTGACCAAAAAGAATGAAGGCAAACCTTCTCCAGATCTGCGATTTCCGAACTCCCGCTTGAATCGCTCTCCCTCATCTCCTCTTCCTCTAACGTGCGCTCATCATCGTAATCGTGCACAAGCATGTCTGCCGTCGGGTCAAAATCATGATCTTCCGATGACAAAGAGCCAACTGAAAAGACCAAAGTAAATATTACATATTATATTATTAAGTGCAAATATTAAAAATGTTATTTAATCTAATTATATATTTTTATTACACACAAATATTGTATGAATAATACATGTAAGATTTGTAAATAAATATTTGACATTATTAGACAAATTACCTGGGCTTGTATTTCCCAAGGAAGCCTGAAATTACAAAGAGAAAATGTGAGGTTTGGGGAATTTACAGCATTATGAAGGACACTGGTGAACTTCCCTTAACAAAAAGTTACTATAGTATATACACACCAAATTACCATAGCTATTACAATTATTATTAATACTGAAAAATCATATTAAATCTTTATGGAATTTACTTAAAAACGTGTAATGTGTTTTCAAATTATTCTAGTTTTTTGTTCTGATGACAGTGGAGGCTAAAAAAATGACCATATTTAACTATGATAACAATAACTGTAAAATATAAGATTGTATTAATTGAATATAATTAGAGAATAATGTATAATGACAACCGCACAGATAAAGATGAATTTAATAAATTAAATTGGTCAAATGTCATTGAACACAAACAAGATTATATGAATGCACAAAAATAATTCCTTAAAATTATAAATAATAATTAAAATCCAATTTACATGTAAAATTATACAGATATAAACTGAGTTTGTGAATAAGCCAAAGCAATGAAAAGTATTTATTCAGGTTTAATCTGTCTCTTAAACAAAATACAGCCATTATGATTGATAAATTATTACACATTTTACTATAAAATGAAATAAAAAAAATAATAAATGCGTTGATGTCGCCACTTCTCAGCATCAATTCGGTACTGCAGCAATGGGGAAAACATCACTCCATTACTCTCTAAAATCCACACACAAGTATTCAGACGAAATACCTGCAATAATAGAGATGTAAAAATATTTTTTAAAAGCGCGAAATAAAAAAAAAAGCAGCACCAGAACTAACTAACCGCCGCCGTGCGCTCGACGCTCGCAGCTCCGCTCAGTCAGACCTGACGCCGAATACGGACGACGCTAAAAGAGGCCCATCGACGTTTCAAACACTCGTTTTGACGGCCAAAATCGCTCTAATTTACGCCAAACCGGCCTAAATCCAAAGATAACACATTTTTGCACGTAATCAGATGTAGAAATCCCAAACTAATGTACTACGGCAAGAAAAAATAACGACCAAAATATGACGCCTTCCCCCTATTTTCCAACTTACCTCCGCCATCTTGGTACCTTTCGGCTACTAACTGGCTTTACGACGGAGCCCGGATTGACGTTGGAGCCAATCGTGATAGACTATTTCCGCAGGTTGTCTCTGATTGGCTGACGCGCTTAAAACGCACGGCGAGCAGGGCACAGGATTGGCTGCTACGAGCGAGCTGGTTGACGTCGAAATACTGTATTCCAATGAGTTTCATTACCTGAGCATTCATTATGATTTATTAAAATACACACAAGTTGTTAAATGAATTTTTATATATTTTTTAAAAATTATTTTGAATAAACTGACCGTTTTGTGTTTCAGTGAATACATTCCTACAATATGCAAATCGCCAGAAACATCTTTAAGACGTCAATGCAATAATTTCAATGAAAGATCAATTTTGTGTAATTGGAAACGCGTATAGCTTCTCTTTAAATAGTTTTCATCTTTCTAATTCCATCTGTTTCATATTAATAGAGCAGATGGTGGCGCTAGTTGCATGTTAAACGCGGTTTCCAAACTTATACATCACGTGACAGTGTTCAAGACTAGCTATTCTGACAAATTTGCATGTTCTTAATCTTTTTTAAATGCTGTGAACGTAATCAATAATAATAAACAACCCCATTTCAATATATACTGCACATAAGTCACTTTTTATATCCTGACTTATTTTATAAATGGCACTACATGCAGTGTTTTGGATTTTATTTGTCATTCATGGACTTACTAAATCTTTTCATGGCAATTTTTAATTCTTTGCTACTAAACTAAATCCCTGAAAGTGTAAAACGTCACTTTTTCTGCCGACGACGCATCTGAAGGCTTCACCTGTCAGGTCACCTGTTCAGGTGAAACAAGATTGGCTAACACAAGAACAAGAAAGTTGAGTTTTCATTTGTGGAGAAGGCTTCACTCTGACTGCATGCATTAAATCACACAACAGAGATGCGAGTTATCTCCACTGAATGCACTATTACCTCACTGAATATGTGATAATTCAGTGCACAATAGGAAATCGGGAGGAAAATCAGTTATACGTGCAGGATTCGCAACTTTTTCAGAAATGGAGATTGAATCAATGGTTGCAAACTGTGCACTCATAAAAGCACGAGAAGGTAAGAATATTTGTCTGTTTTTCCTGCATTGTAAAACTTTTGTCAAATCAACTTAGATTAATGTAGTTCAGAAAACATAATGTTTTGAGTTTTCGCCTTCATTGTATGAACTCAAATTTTTTATTTCAATGAACTCAAAATTGTAAGGCAACCAGATAACTAACCTTTTTAACTCTTTTTACATTTTTTAAAAAAACAAACTAATCAATCGGTATAAAATGCCGTTGTCATAACATATTTTTCCGTTTAATGTGTTTTAACAGATCTTAGTAAAGGATTGTCATTTGTTTTCTTTCTTTTACATGTGAAAAGTAGAAAATTAATGAAACTGATTCAAGCTTCAAACCAAAACAAACATTTTATGGGAAGTTGAAATGCTTTTTTGTAGCTGATACATCCTATGGTGTAACATTTAACGTACTTTTAAACAGATTATTTTAAAATTATTATGCTTTTAGGAGAGACTAAGCATTTTAAATGCTTTTAAAATGTATTTCACTCTGATGTAATATTTTGAGTTTCTGTTGATTAAATCAATGGCCTTCATTGTATGAACTCAAATTTTTAATTTCAATGAACTCAAAATTTTAACGCAACCACGTAACTTACTTTTTTAAGTTAAACCAACTATTCTTTTTTACATTGTGTGATTAAAAGTTTGGTTTTTAAGAAAAACAAACAAATCAATCAGTATAAAATAGTGTGTTTTAACAGATTATCGTACATTTGAGTTCTTCCTTTGACGTGAAAACTTCAAATTCAAACTTAAAACCAAAACAAACATTTTATGGGAAGTTGAAATGTTTTTGGTTAGCTGACATGTCCTATTGTGTAACATTTAACATACTTTTAAACAGATTATTTAAAAATTATAATGCTTTTATGAGAGACTTAGCATTTTAAAAATGTATTTCATTCTGCAGTTGAAGTAGTGAAGACAAAAAAGTAATAAAAAACTCACATACAGGACCTTTCCTCTTATACATGTGAATTTCATGTGTGTTTTAAAAGCACTCTACATATATGTGTCAACTTAAGTATATTTTATGCAAACACTGTAATACCTCGAAAACAAAGTGGTTTTAATGTTGGGTTTAGTTCCCTGTTCTTCAGTGGCCGTGAGCAAAAGAAACAGCACATTCAACATATTTTCATTCGTCCTGCACCTCTAACCTGAAATACTCTGACCTCAAACAAAACCAGACACACAATGCCTTTGACGTCATACGGGCCTTACATCACAAACAGGTCTGACTTCTTTTGCTGCGGTTAACAGTCTGTCAGCAGTACCTGCCATTCAACAACTCTGAGGTCTAAAAATAGCTGTAGCTGCTGTTTCAAAATAAGCAAAACCTGTCATGTTTTGTCAACTTTTCATGTTTTCAGCACTAGTGAATCATGGGTTTTTAAAAAATGTAAAAATTTTGAGTATATTTCATTAATACAATTGTGGTTCAGTGTTGTATAGACAACATTGAGAACATTTCACCTATAGAATCAAAAAATACATTTTCATGTAACACGCAACTGACCCTTTGCAAAGACCCGCCCCCTTTAGTTACTGTTGCTATGTCCGTCAAGTCGCAAAGTAGATTTTACATGATTTATTCAAGTAAATGAAATCCAACCTTAAAAACTACTCAAAAACATCATGTGTAATATTGATACCATATTTTTTTTTAAGTAAACAGCACATAACATTTTTTACAGTGTAACACTAACACAAGCGAACAGGTACAATTCATCCTATTATATCGCATTATGAAGCTACACTTTTGCATGTTGTGTTTTTGTTTTGTGAAAGTCTGAAAGAAGGTGTGGCGTCTCATATCTGATGTCCTAGAGCTTCATTCCCACTGCTATTTTTAGATCATACACATATAGTAGAGGATGCCATGAATTCTCTTAAGTTTTACTGTCAACAGTCCATCATTCAAACAAAACCCACGCACTTACAAACACACACGTAATGAATAAAGTATATGTTTCCACAGACACACACACACACATACAGCAACAATAATTTCAAGTACCTGCATTGCATGTCTAACTTTTCCTCAACATAACCTTCTGAAGTACTTTATGGAATAATAATAATTTCTGAACGACACTCCTAGCAAAACAAAAACTATACCAAAACGTATTTAAAATATATTTATAAGTATACTTCTAATCCTTTAAGATATTTTTGACATATCACTTAAGACTTACTGATATAAAATTATAATGAAACTTTATTTGAATGCAATGCAAATTTCTTAATATTATGCCTAAAAGTCTTAGAATATCACTATTAATAAGCATTATATGATCTTTGTATAATATGAATCTTTAAATGCAAGATTTCACATGCAATAGTTCCACTTTAGCAAAATCAAATAAACTTCAGTATATCTTCAGTTGGACCTCAGCACAACTTCTGCACAATTAAAGTCCATTAAGCACAAAATTAGTTGTTCCAATTTAGCAGACTACTAGTTTAGTATACCAAAAGTACAATTACAAAAACTCATAAAATTTATGGGTTCTTTAAAGCACCAGAATCAAAAGTTATTGGAAATTTCTCATATTAGGCTGTAAAACTCTTTTTGGTTTGAACAAGTTTTCTCTTTCCTCCATTGTGCAGTAGGTAATGGTGCGAACCGCAAAGGAAGGAGTCGAAAATGGAAGGATTTTCTCCGTTTCCCACACATAAATGACTGCGCACAGCTGGAGAGAAGCATTGGTGAGGACTAAAGTTGAGGAATTGCTTTTAAAAATGTTTTTGCAGTGGACTTTATCCACAGTGAAGATGTCAATATCACAAATGAGCACTGTATAGATCATTTCCTGTTTGTCGTTTTTAAACTGCGTTAAGATATTTGCCTCATCGCATCACAGGAATGCACTGTTTTATTTTCAATAAATCATGACCCTTTCTGTTTTCCAGAGCGAGACTATTACAGTATGTGTGTGAAACAGCCCATCGGAAATCAACTGTTCCGCCTTTTCTGCGCAACTAGATCTGATCTGCAGCATTGCATTGACCTCTTGGATGAAACGGTATTATCTTCTGTCTACAGGGTTTCCCAAAACTAATAATTAATTAAATGGAATGTGACATTAAAAATAAACAAACGGGGGCTGCACATTTAATCAAAATAAAACTAAAATAGTGATATAGCTTACCAAATCAAAGGCTGGATGTCTTAGCAGTAGCAAGACATTTTCATATGAAGGCAAAAGTCACAGTTCAATCGTAATACATATGTCAAAATAATCACAATATCATTTTTTGGCCAAGTCATGCATGACCAAAAAATGATATTGTGATTAAAAACCACTTTTAAAAAAAGATTAGAAGGAATTGTATCTGTCATATGACCATTAACAAACATCAGAGAACTGTGAACATTTGATATTAACTTACATTTTCAAGGGGACTTCATGTAAATGTTTGTTTGGCTGACAAAAAAAGTTTGGGTCTAATGAAAAATGACTGTAAATAAAGATTATTGGAAGAAAATACTATTTCAGTCTTTCTACTTCAGAATGTCGTGTTAATTCAATGTTTCCTGTCATTTCTTTGTAATTATTTGTGAAATTTACAAGAAATTTATGAATGGAAATTGTTTTAAAGTAAATATTTTTTTTCAGTATATATATATATATATATACTTGAAAGTATATATATTGAAAAATCTTTATTGAAAGTAGGCTAACATTTTGTGAAAAGCAATTTGCTTATTTATGTTAGTGAATGAATACTCTGTGCTCTTTCAGCTGGAATATGAGGTCACACCAGATGAAAAGAGAAAGATCTTTGGCAAGCAACTCGTCACAAAATATCTCACCTCACAGGTCTTTACACATGCTCTTACTCCTTCCACTACACTTCCAATATGCATATTTAAAATTAATATCTGCAGTTAGTACAAATATTATAAGAATCTTTTGATCTCTGAACGAAATGTTCTCTGAATGTTCAAAATGTTCAGGTTTTTAATGTTTTAAAAATGTTACATTATTGGAATGATACTTTCGAATGTTCTCTGATCGTTCTGAAACAAGTAGTAAGCAGAGCTTGACGTTAACACCTGCAACTAGCCACGTTGGCGGGTTGAATTTGATACATAATATATAGATTTTTGTAGTCTTTTAAAAAGGTATTTGAAATAATAAATTAAGTAGAATTCAGTGTTGTCAAAAATATTGATTTTTCGATACACATTGATACTGAAATATCTGAAATTCTTCCGATACTCAATTTCTCCAGAATAGATACACAATACCAGCTGTGCTTTCTCTCTCTCATCTCACCGACAGCGTGTCGACAAACAAACCCGTCTCCCTCACTCACTCGCTTCATTTGCTACGGATGAATATTGTTGGTGTTACAGGGCTCACACACAAAGTGCGCCACAGTACACACAAGCCTCCTGTCAGTACGAAATTGTGTATAGTGTGTCTTTAATGTGTCGTGACAGATCGCTGTAGCTCCTTCAAGCGGCTCGTGAACCGATCATCTCTTCATACTAGTTCATTTATTGCATCAAATAAACATGAATGAACATCAGAAGGAATATTGTTTCAAGCGCCGAAAGACGTGAGACAAAATGGCGGATTCGGGATTATGATTGGTCAGATTCCCTGTCAATCAAACTGCCCGCGAAGGGTCAATCCAGATCTTTTTCGCTGTTTATTGCGCTTAAACAGTCAAATACACACAAAATAATGACAAAATGCAGGTCTTGGCGAGTATTTACGTAAACACAGTTTTGTTTTAAGTGAACGTAAACAGTTGAGAAGGAAAACGCATGTGGCTCAGTAAAATGGATCCATGCATCAGGTCTTAAAGTGACGGGAGCCTAATAAACCATCTGCCAAATTATGAGATATTAAAGGGTTAGTTCACCCAAAAATGAAAATTCAATCATTAATTCCTCTCCCTCATATCGTTCTACACCCGTAAGATCTTTGTTCATCTTCAGAACACAAATGAAGATATTTTTGATGAAATCCGTTGGTTCAGTGACGCCTCTGAATCAGTGGTTCGGTTCGCGTATCAAACTACCAAACTTCTTCACCTGAATTATTGAAATTTCGAATCACTTATGACGTAACAAAGCCTTGTTTACTGAAATCACGTGACTTTGGCGCTCTAAACCACTGATTCGAAACAAAAGATTCGTAAAGCTTCATGAATCAGTGTTTTGAAGTCATCCATCACTAGATTTTGTTGAAAAGTCGTTATTTTGTTTTTTTGCCGCACAAAAAGTATTCTCGTCGCTTTATAATATTAAGGTTGAACCACTTACTCACATGAACTGTTTTAAATATGTTTTAGTATCTTTCTGGTCATCTGAAAGTGTAAACTATCTTGCTGTCAATAGAGACTCACTGATTTCATCAAAAATATCTTCATTTGTGTTCTGAAGATGAACGAAGATCTTGCGGGTGTAGAACGACATGAGGGTGAGGAATTAATGACATAGTTTTAAATTTTGGGGTGAACTAACCCTTTAAAAATATTTATGTGGCAGTTTCCCCCCCATTGTATTGATGTCAAAATTGTGGCCAGTAAGTAACTTTGGAAAACCACTAGGCACAGTGGCTGGTGAGCAAAAAAGTTAATGTCAAGCCCAGGTTGTAACATTTAAAAAACATTAGATGGATGCCCAACTAAAAAAAACCTCCATGAATGAAGTGTAAATGATGTTCTTGTGCTAACATTTTGAGAACATTATTCAAGCCCAGATACCATTGAAAGAACATTCTATTAACGTTACTGGGAAAACATTTGTTCATAATGTTTCCCAGAACATTAACCTGTTAGCTGGGACAGTGTTTTCATGCTCATGCATGTGTTCAGTCTTCTAGGGTGCGGGAAATCGTACACAGAGAACTTGAGGAGTGCAGCAATGACCTGGAGTTCAAAGCTTCTGAAGATATCTTCAGCAATTGCCAAAAGTCAGTTCCATCATCAATGCGTCTTTGTACACGTCTGTCTATGAGCGTTGATGTGTCATTTATTGGGTCTTGTAGGGCACTTCATGAGTATCTAAGTGGAGCTCCGTTTGAAGAGTATCAGAAAAGCATGTACTTTGACCGATTCCTGCAGTGGAAGATGGTTGAGAGGTTAGTGTGGGATTTTGGATCATTTCTAAGCAATGCTTTTTCTTCAGGATATGTTTTGAATACATCGTTTTCATCCCCACAGACGCCCAATCACCCGAGATACATTTCGAGAATACCGTATTTTGGGAAAGGGTGGGTTTGGAGAGGTAAGATCTATAAAGATTACCAGTTATCAAATTTAGAAGATGTTCTACTCAACAGGACTACTTTTGCATGAAGTAGAGATACTCATACCCACAGAAGCTTATATTAGAAATAAAGAGGAAAGCATGGGAAGGTAACATGAATCCTCTCATTATAGGTATGTGCGTGTCAAGCCCGAGCATCAGGAAAAATGTATGCATGTAAGAAACTGGAGAAGAAACGTGTTAAGAAGCAAAGGGGGGAAGGCATGGCCCTCAATGAGAAACAGATTTTAGAACGGGTCAACAGCAGATTTGTGGTGAGATTTATGATTATTATCTGCAAGCATTTGACGGAAATGTCTATGCTTAAATGACTATTTCTGCTTGGGTGAAACTCACAAAACTGGTAAAGTTTGAGTGAATCTCACAAAACCGGTTACATCATGGTAGTATTTATTGTACACTCTAAAACATGTTGGGTTAAAAACAACACAAACTATGTTGAAAAGGGACAAACCCAGCGATTGGGTTGTTTTAACCCTGCGAATGGATCGTTTTAACCCAGCGATTGGGTTGTTTTAACCCAGAAAATGGGTTGTTTTAACCCTGCGAATGGATCATTTTAACCCAGCGATTGTGTTGTTTTAACCCAGCAAATGGGTCGTTTTAACCCTGCGAATGGATCGTTTTAACCCAGCGATTGGGTTGTTTTAACTCAGAAAATGGGTTGTTTTAACCCTGCGAATGGATCATTTTAACCCAGCGATTGTGTTGTTTTAACCCAGCAAATGGGTCGTTTTAACCCTGCGAATGGATCGTTTTAACCCAGCGAATGGGTAGTTTTAACCTAGTGATTGGGTTGTTTTAACCCAGCATAAGGGTTGTTTTAACTCTGCGAATGGGTCGTTTTAACCCTGCGAATGGATCGTTTTAACCCAGCGATTCGGTTGTTTTAACCCTGCGAATGGGTTGTTTTAACCCAGCGATTGGGTTGTTTTAACCCAGCAAACGGGTTGTTTTAACCCTGCGAATGGGTTGTTTTAACCCAGCGATTCGGTTGTTTTAACCCTGCGAAAGGGTTGTTTTAACCCTGCGAATGGATTGCTTTCACCAAGCGAATGGGTTGTTTTAACCAAGTGGTTGGGTTAAATGTTTGCCCAACCTGCTGGGTAGTTTAACTCAACTATTGTTTAAAATGACTGTATTGTTTGCTTAAAATGAACCCAAAGTATGTTGGAAATTAACATTTATTAATATGTGTAATAAATTAACATTTATTAATAAGTTTAATGAATAATAAACAATAAACATTAATTGAATTGCTTATTATAAATGTTCACCTTTTGATTATTATTGTTGCCTCTATTAATCATGTGTCTGATTTTCAATTTCCATCTTATTTTGGGTTCATTTTAATCCAGCCATATAGTCATTTGTAAACAATAATTGGGTTAAATAAAACTGTCCAACACGTTGTGCAAACATTTAACCCAACCGCTGAGTTTGTCCATTTTCAACGCAACTTGGGTTGTTTTTAACCCAGCATTTTTTAGTGTACAGTAAAATGCAATATATATATATATATATATATGAGGTAGTAAAAATCTATTACTTCAAGCAAAATATAGTTTCTTTTTCTCTTATTTGAAATGTTTTTTTGTTTTTTTTTGGTAATGAAATGTGGCTTGTTTTGTGTAAATATCTGCCTGTGTGTTTTTTTGAACTTGTCAGGTGAGTTTAGCATATGCTTACGAGACAAAAGAGGCTCTTTGCCTGGTGCTGACGCTGTTGAACGGAGGAGACTTGAGGTTTCACATCTATAACATGGGCACGGTGGGGCTCAAAAAAGACAGAGTACAGTTTTACGCAGCTGAGGTCCTGTGCGGCCTGGACCATCTTCATAAAAAATCCATTGTTTATAGGTAGGCTATAAAACTGAGAGCCATTGTTTGACTTTTAATGGCCTGGATGCAGTTACAGATTATAAATATTCACCTGACATACTTTCCAGTAATCTAATGAAACGGCTCTAGCCTGTTTGATAATTATGTGTGTGTTGTTTCATTTCTATTAGGGATTTAAAGCCAGAAAATATTCTATTGGATGATAATGGTACGTGCACTTCCTCATTAAACAAAAGACGTTATAACTGCCAGTACAAGCTTTGTAACATTCTCCTCAGGATCTCATATTTCAATAACTTTCTATTTTTGGCATTATCAAATCTCCCAATCAGGAAACAATTGTCAAAAAAATTGCTTGACAAGGAAATAAAAACACTTCAGGGCATGTCAAAGTGGGTTGCACTGAAAACTTTTACTTTTGTTGCATTTGACATCATTAACCTGTTGCATTTATTTATGATCCTACTTTTGAATGTAACGTTTTTGGACTCTACAAAAGCGATAAGATGAAGTGTGTTTATCTGTACCTTCAAACACATTTTGGGAAGTTTTCCTTACAGGTATTCAGTAAGGAAGCCTTCAGGAAAATAGTTCTTGCGGAACTGCAATCTTTCCTTTTTCCTGTTAAATGATGTCCCCTGTGTCTGACAGGTCACATTCGGATCTCTGATTTGGGACTGGCTGTAGTCTTGCCAGAAGAGAGACACGTGAAGGGCAGAGTGGGAACTGTGGGTTACATGGGTAGGAAAATCATCTTCATAGATATTCAACATAACAGCTGTTTTAGTAAATCGTATCAGACATTTAAAAAATTACACTACAACAGTGAAAAGTTTGTGGTCAGAAAGTGTTTTAAAGAAGTCTCTTATGCACTTATTTATTTGATCACAAATATGATAAAAACAGGAATCTTGTGAATTTATAAACTATTTAAAATAACTGTTTTCTATGTGAATATATTGTAAAATGTCATTTATTATTCCTGTGATCCAAGCTGAATTTTCAGCATCATTACTCCAGTCTTCAGTGTCACATGATCCTGCAGAAATCATTCTGATATGATGATTTGCTGCTCAAGAAACATTTATTATCAATGTTGAAAACAGTTGTGCTGCTTCATATTCTTGTGGAAACTGAGAAACATTTTTTTTACAGAATTCTTTGGATAGAAATAGAAAGTTAAAAAGAACAGCATTTATCTGAAATAGAATTTTTGTAACATTATAAATGTCTTTACTGTCACTTTTGATCAATTTAATGCATCCTTGCTGAATAAATCTTACTAACCCCAAACGTTTGAACTGCAGTGTATATTTATTTATTTATTTTATTACAATCATTAAGATTTTCACTTTTTGGTTTGTTAGGTTTATAATTATAATTATAATTATATATATACAGCTCTGGAAAAAATTAAGAGACCACTGCATATTTTTTGTTATTTTGACCAGTTGTTGCTTTTGGCAAATAAATGCTCTAAATTACAATATTTTTATTTGGAATTTGGGAAAAATGTCAGTAGTTTATAGAATAAAACAAAAATGTTAATTTTACCCAAACACATACCTATAAATAGTAAACCCAGAGAAACTGATAATTTTGCAGTGGTCTCTTAATTTTTTCCAGAGCTGTATATATATATATATATATATATATATATATATATATATGGTTGTAAAACTTTTTTTAATTGAGCATAGGCAGAATGACAAATACTACGATAATGTATAAATGCTTTAGTTTAATAAAAGATCACAAGAATGAGTTGGCTTGGCTTTAACTAGGGGAAGATGTATTTAATTATTATTAAAATAATGTCACAATGCAAAAAACGCTACATTTTCTTAATGCAAAATCAATTTAAAACTTTTTTTCCCACCAAACTTTATATATCCCTGTTATTTTCACATCTCCAGCACCAGAAGTCATCACAAACACAAACTACAGTTTTAGTGCCGACTGGTGGGGACTCGGGTGTCTAATCTACGAGATGACGGCCGGAAACCCTCCGTTCCGCAATCAAAAGGAACGGCTGCCTAGACACGAGATGGAAAGACGAGTTCTGGAGATGGTCGAGCAATACGGGAATAAGTTCGACGAGGACACCACATCCATCTGCAAAAGCGTGAGGCCCTTATTTTAGCTATCCTCTTCATTGATATGATCATCTGATCTAATCTACAGCTGTGATTAGGTCGTATTCTCCATTTAAAAGGACATTTTTCAAATTGCTTTACAATTTAGCTCCTGGCTAAAAACCCAAAGGAGCGACTGGGATGCAAGTTCAGGCAAGGAGCAGAGGTCATCAAAGGTCATTCGTTCTTTAAGAACGTCAACTTTACGAGACTTGAGGCAGGAAGGGTGCCGGCACCCTTCGTTCCCGATGTGAGTGTCTATTTCTCACCTGAAATCAATACTGTGATGTTCATCTGAGTTACCAGATGTTCCTCTCTCCACCAGCCGAGAGCCGTCTACTGTGCAGACGTCCTGGACATCGATCAGTTCTCTACAGTTAAAGGAGTGATCCTCGATAAAGTCGATGATAATTTCTACAGCAAGTTTAACACAGGTAGCGTGCCTGTGCCCTGGCAGAATGAGGTAGGGAAGAAACCTAGAGTAGAGGAGTGTGTATGTTTATGGTCAACTTTTCATATTTGCATTTATGAAATTCATTTAGATGATTGAGACCGAGTGTTTCAAGGACTTGAATGTTTTTGGGCCAAGTGGAACAAGAACACCCGATCTGGACCGCAGCTTGGAGATCCCGCAGACCAGCTTGGAGACTCGGTTCATCAATCAGAGTGCACCAGATTACAGTCGACACCGGCTGCTGAACAGAATCTTCAGGAGACGTGTAAGGAACCCTTTTAAATGACGGCGTTGCACTTTATTAAAGGGACAGTTCGCCCAAAAATGAAAATTCTGTCATCATTTGCTCACCCTCAAGTTCTTCCAAACCTGTATGTGTTTCTTTGTTCTGCTGAACATAAAGGAAGATATTTTGAAGAATGTTTGTAACCTAATAGTTGACGGGCCCCATTGACTTTCATAATACGGAAAGAAAAATACAATGGAAGTCAAAAATCTTCAAAAAAGTCAAATTTCTACAGGTTTGGAACAACTTGAGGGTGAGAAAATGATGAAAGAATTTTCATTTTTGGTTGAACTATCCCTTTAACAGAATATTCCAGGTCATTTACAATTTAAAGTCGGCATGAAACAGAAGATGCGATAGTCTTTTCTTCCCTGTTGTGACGTATATCTGAACGAAACGGCTTCACATGACAGAAAAAATGTAGGGAGTGACCAGTGTTGGCAAGTCCACGGTTTTCCAGCGGAATTGACCCTTCGCAAACAGTTTGATTGACAGGCGATCTGACCAATCATAACCCCGAATCCGCCATTTTGTCCGACAAAGCAGTCAGGGGAGTTAGTAGATTAACGTTGGTGAACTTGAAAAATTGTGTGTACTCACGTCTTTCCACGCTTGAAACAACATTCCTTCTGATGTTCATTCGTGTTTATTTGATGCTATAAATGAACTAGTATGAAGAGATGATCGGTTCACGAGCCGCTTGAAGGAGCTACAGCGATCTGTCACGACACATTAAAGAGACACCAGACACTATTTATTGCTGAAACATCTTTAAAAAATGACAATATTTTAAACATGAAACTGTTTCATATGTTGTCAGTGTCCTCTTTGCTCCGCGATGTATTTTTCACTGTGAGAACATGATGTGTGGCGTGAGATCACATGGCTTGTCGGGCATAGCAACAGTAACTAAAGGGGGCGGGTCTTTGTGAATGTCAATTGAGCTTTCTTGTATACACAGGATTAAGCAACCACAAATAATATGAAATTTAGCCCCCTTGGAATACAAAATTTACCAGGGGAACCCGGCCAAAAACGCAGATTTTACCCACCCGAGTGCAATTTTGCCCCTATTGGACTAGTTTTGAGCAGCAATTGGGTGAGTTTTGTTGTGAAAACCTGGCAACCCTGGACGTGACTTGATTTTGTCCATAGGGAGTTAATTGGATGGTTTACTATTGGTCGATTTCATATGAGTGACAGGTTGCCCCGCGCTGACATCTCTTTTTTCGAATATTTATTATTCCAAAAATAGCTTTGGAGTCATGACAAACCTTTTGAAGATTTTCAGAGAGGCAGTCAATGTATTTCAAGCATTTTCCACTTAAAAGCAAGTTATATATTACTGAAAAATCTCATCCATTCACTTCAGTTCAAACAGAACAGGCCTCTCCCTAAGGCCCTGTGCATATTCATCTTTTAGACGCTCCGACTGCTTAGATGTGGTATGTACTGCATTGAATGAGAAACTTAATTATTTAACGTTGATTAAGTAAACTACTTTAGGCATTGAAGTGTGTAGTAAATATCCTACATTCACCACGTTGACTGTTGTATTTGAGATAAGTCTGATTCGGGAATAAATTTTGTGAACTGGATCAACCAATTCATCAAAAAGATCCAATTAAAAAACAAAAAAAAATGGTTCGACCTAGTATCGAAACACTGCTACTTCCTTCACGAGCCGAGGAAGTAAATAACCTGGAATATTAAATATTAAATAACCTGGAATATTATTGTAATTTACATATAAAATGCAATGTGTGAATGACAATAAAATGCCTTTTAATTTTTATTTGTTGTAGAACAGGGATCCGTCAGCTGAACCAATATATCGCTGCTTATCTACAGAGGAGCTGTGAGGACTGGAAAAAAAAAAACAATTTTTATCCTCATAGCTTTTGATTCTTTTAAAAGAGATGACGGCTTCCTCACTGGAGAGGATAAATAAAATTGAAAATGTATTGTATAAATTTACTGTATCACAAACTCTACAGTCTGCAGAGTTTGGGTACAATTTTCATACTTTCATATTACAAAAAAATAAGTTTTAAGATGCTTTGTATGTTAAATTTGTAAATAAAAGACCAAGTCGGTGTGAAAACTGTGTCTGGTTATAAATACTGAATTGTAACAATGTAGAAACATACATTTATGAAAACATAAATGATTAAAGTCATTTATAATCCTTTAGAGCAACTTTATTAAAACAAGTTTGTGTATAAAACATGGTTTACAAAAAAAAGGATCATATTTTACATCTATCTAAATGACTACAAACCAATGAACAAATAAACAAAACAAAAAAAAAAAACACGAATGGAAACCCATGAAGTCTGAGAACACGATCAGGTCAGACTCACACCACATCAACACAACTGAACCTCTGAATTTAACATGTGTGTTATGGGAAAAACACCTATGAGAAGGAAATGAAATCTTATGACTGAATCTGCAGTATGAGGAAATGTAATGAGTAATGTGAACTTTGTGACACCGCCCCAAATACATCATAATATAACTGGATTCCTCTATCAACATCACGCTCTGGTGAACTATGATGGTTCATAAAAAGAAAACTGAAGTATGTTGATTTTTATGAGAACAACCCTCTCGTTCCTGCATGAAAAACGAGGGCAGAGTACAACTGTAACCGATACAAAACAAACGATTTAATAAAATATATTCAACATTGCTTGGTCGTAGAGAATGGTACATGAAAAGCACGAGTGAATAGTTTTCAGTCTGATTCATATCAGTCAGTCTGTGTTCTCGGACAGCTTGGAGAGACTCTGACTTCAACCCTCCCATGGTGGGCTCCGCCGGCCGTCCACTTCCGTCTCCACGTGGTACAGCATGTCGGCCAGCGTGTGTTCAATGACGGCACCCCAACCCATGTCACTCATCTGATGATACACCACAGAATCATGAGCGTTAACATGGCGTAATAACATACAATAGTTCAATCGTTGTACTTTAACTGTTAATATCAGGCAATACAACTAAAAATATCTATGTATCTTTGACAAAAATTAAAATATTTATATATATATGCACTGAAATGGCACATAAAGGATGATTTTCAATATGATTGATGACAAGTAAAGAGAGTAAATAATATATAATCCATATAAATAATTATGCTTATGTTCTCATAACACAAAGAAGAATTATATTTAATAATTTTCATTTAAATGCACGTGTAATTATTTATTTATATATATATATATATATATATATATATATATATATATATATATATATATATATATATATATATTAGTTACTGATATATATATATCAGTTATTAATATTTTGTTGGTTCTCTCTAGTTTTTGCATGTGTTCATAACTTCTTTGAATGTCAACCTGGCAACTAGCTGAAATAAAATAAACTTGTTTTATATTTCAAGTATCTCGTTTTTTATGGGTTTAGTTTTAGTTTACTATAATATACAATGTGTGTGTGATATATATATATATATATATATATATATATATAGGAGTAGGGGTTGGGTTAGGTGATAGAAAATATCATTGACCTAATATAAAGTCAATGGAAGTCCTCACTAAGATAGCAAAACAAACCTGTTGTATGTGTGTTTGTATATACAATATATATACACATATATATATATATATATACACACACATACATATACATACATATACATACACTTATGTTGATGGTTTAATCAAACTTGTAGGGTCATTTGAAACTCCAGACATTCCTTTAGGCCACTACTGTACATAGACATTAATAAAAATAAATAAATAAAAAATAAATATATATATATATAAAGAATAAAGCTACAAAATATATAAAAACAAATATATTAGTATCTCAACGATACTAAAATGCAATGTTTATAATTATACAAAAACATTTTGAGGCCAAAAAGCAAGAACAAAGGCCCTTCCCAGACTGTTCCAATAAAGTCTGAAGCACACTTCCCTAGAATGTCATTGTATGAATTAAAGCGACGTCATGCTCAGTGTTAATGTCCTCTCTAGAATTAAAGGGCCGAGCCAAAGCCATTAATAACAGGGTGTAGTACAGAATCCACTTGCTTTCCATCAGACAAAGCATCTCTGTCTCAGTTTAAAATGACCCATCATTGTGGTATTGCAATGATTTAATGGGCTTTCAACAAAATATCAACTACAACATAAATAACTCTAGAGGAGATTTGCCTTTACAATTACCAATTACCAATTTTACAATTACCAATCCTGGCAATTACCAGGAAAAGCATTCAAGTGTGAAATACATTTCGGATTTCATACTTACTGGCTGATACGTGATGTCTTTTGGTGGATATTTAAAGTGTGGTCCGAAATTAACAGACACCTGGAGAGAGGAAACAGCATGAACAATTAAACGGGCGCATTGGTTTTGGTTCATAGAAGTGTGAAATACTCCTTTCAAACTGAAGTGTTCACTGTTGGCCAGAGGAGAACTGGCCGCCCGACTAAGCCTGGTTTCTCCCAAGGTTTTTTTTCTCTCCATTTTCTTGGGAGTTTTGGTTCCTTACCGCTGTTGCCTTTGCTTGTTTAAATTGAGCACACTTGCTTGATATTCAGGAGTGTTTTTAGTATGACTGCATTGGCACAGTTGCGAACTGAGCCGAGCCGGACGATTACATCAGTTTTCTCCAGTGCTGATATACATAAATCAACTAGACTAATAACTATTGATCTTTCAATAGTGTGGACTGAATCAATACAAATATATAGAATAAGCTGGACAATGACACCGTTTTCTTTGGGAAAAAATTATTTGCCAATTATTACTGTAAAGCTGCTTTGCCACAATTTGCATTGTAAAAAGCGCTATATAAGTAAAGGTGACTTGACTTGACTGAATCATCTGTACTCTTTCATACGGCACCATCTAGTGTATATACAGAGTAACTAATGGCAGTTTTTCGATACACACCTTAAAACAGCTTAGCTGGACTGGAGGAAACTTCACGTTATGTGTGCTGAATCAAAACAAGGGCATGAACTGTGACACAGTTACTGATATAAATGCAAATGTGTGCTGCCTACTCCCTTTTAAAAGATTTGGGGTCAGTAAGATTTACAAAATAAAATATATATATTATTTTTATTTAGTATATATGCATTAATATGATAATAAGTGACAGTAAAGTCATTTATAGTGTTATAAAAGATTTCTATTTCAAATAAATGCTGTTCTTTAGAATGTTATATTCATCACACAATCCTGAAAAAATTTATCAGTTTCCACAACAATATGAAGCAGCACTTGATAATAATCAGAAATGTTTTTGCTTTGTATTTGCTTTGCTTTGTGAAATATATTCATATAGAAAACTTATTTAAAATAGTAATATTTCAAAATGTTAAAGTTTTTACTGTATTTTTGGTCAAATAAACGCAGCCTTGGTGAGAAAAAGATACTTTCAAAAACCTTGTGGTTGTGAATCAAAATCAAGATCCACAATAAGATGAAAGTTAAAACATGCAACACAGTGAATTAAAGAGTTTCTTTCCACCGCATTTTGTTAAACAAAGAAATTGTTTAAATATTTTGTTTGCCTTGATTTACTCCCACAAAATCTGATTTTAAGGTGCGTTTACATGACAACGATGTACTAAAAATGGAAACGTTTTTGAAAAGTTTTGCATATAATCTCTGTACACTCGGATCCTGCGAAAGTGTCTGAAAATGCTGCATTATGCATGTCAGACCAGTAGATGGCGATGTAAGAAACACTACACACCTGCGTCTAGTACTTTATAAACCGAACACATAATACGTATGCGCATTACGTCATCGTTTTTACAAGTTTGTGTCTTTGTAGTTTACACAGAGACAATAACTGTCATTTTCAAAGACTTGCACTTTGAAATCCTTTTTCAATATTTTGAGTTTTCAGGCCCCAAAATGCTGTTGTCGGGTGAATAAACAACGAATAAACAGTTTTTAGTTGAAAAAGATGTCATGTAAACACCCCCTTTAGACCAGTTTCTCTTACCGTGCAGCTCTTGTAGAGGGATATGGCAGGGTAGTACATCCCCTCAAACAGATTCTCATAGGCCATACCTTGATTCACTCCGTTTTTGAAAAATATCATCTTTAAAAAAAAGTAAAAAAAAAAAAATCAGTAGTTATGACATCATAATGCATATTTTGAATGCATGAATTCAACGCAATGAAACTCACTTGGCTGGTACTGGTGGGTTTTAAACTCTTCTCGGCCTTGTCCACATAATCTTTCTCTTCAAAGTACAAGTAGCTTTTGAATTTGATCAACGCCTTTAAGGAAAATCAACAAAATTACCACTTATGATAATGACATTAGAGAAATCATTTTATCGTATAGTGTTTTTAAATATATAAAACTATTCAATTTGTTCATACCTTGTCCTTGTATGTGTCAGGCAGAGCCTTGGCGGTTTCGGTCCCGTCTGGAAGCTCAATGTAAAAGCCCAAGATGTCGCCCTGCCCGTAGCCGTCAGAGTAATGCTTTCCTATGGACTGATGGAAGCGCGTTCCTTTCTTACTGCGCCACGAGTAGCTGAACTTATCATAACCCAGAGGAGCTTGAAGGTTTCCTGTGATATCACAAATGATGAAGACTGTAAATACACATCGCAGTACAAGTCGCAACAAGTCAAAATTGCATTGTTGTGAGGAAAAAACACAGATAAATCGCATCTGAAATAGTTCCCCTTACTCTACAACAAATTGTTTAAATTTAATGGTACAGAAATGAAATGAAAATGAAGTATAAAGCAAAATATAGTGCCATCCATTATAAACACCAAGCCTAAACACATTTATTTAAAGCAAAACTGAAACTGCCAGCATGTGGAAAATGAGCTAAACTTGGGCTCAAGTATACTGCAAAAGTTTGGAATAATTAAGATTTCCTTGAAAGAAGTCTCTTCTGCTCACCAAGGCTGCTTTTATTTGATCATGCAGGAAAAATTATTATTATTATAGTGTAAAAGAACTGTTTTATGTGTGAATATATTGTAAAATGTCATTTATTCCCGTGAATCTGAATTTTCAGCATCATTACTCCAGTCTTCAGTGTCACATGATCCTTCAGAAATCATCGGAAACCGTGATACACTTCCAGAAAGAAAAATAAGGAAATTAATACTTATATTCAGTAATTACCCAAAAATGACAGTAAAGACATTTATAATGTTACAAAAGATTTCTATTTCAAACAAATACAGTTCTTTTGAACTTTCTATTCATCAAAGACTTCGGAAAAACATTAAGTTTTATTAACTGTTTTCCACATTGATAATAATAATGAATGTTTCTAGAGCAGCGAATCATCATATCAGAATGATTTCTGAAGGATCATGTGACACTGAAGACTGGAGTAATGATGCTGAAAATTCAGCTTTGATCACAGGAATAAATTACAGTTTAACATATATTCAAACAGAAAACAGTTATTATAAATTGTAATAACCTTTCACAATATTACTGTTTTTACTGTATTTTCAATCAAATAAATGCAGCCTTAGTCTTCTTTTTAAAAAACATTAAAAAAAAATATACCAAACTTTTGGCCAGTCTCTCATACAGCGAAAATCCAAACATATTTAGCATGTTTTGCATGCTTGCTGTTAACTGCATTAAATAAGTCGCAGCACATTTCAGATGATAAAAATCAGGGATATGTGTTCAGGAAACTACAGTAAGCTTCTTAGCAGGCTAAACACAATGTTGCTAAAGGACAGACCTAAAGGCTGCGACCAGCCCAGTCGGGCCGCAGTGTCCGGAGGCATCTCGTCCACAGTGACCTCAAAAAACCACGAGCCTTTTCTGACCCCATGAGACGCTCGGACCATCGAGTAGCCCTTCTCTCCAGTCACCGTCAAGCGGTCATCTGAAATCTTTAGCTGTGGAGCTGAAATAGTCAAAAAGATACAATAGTAAACCATTGTGCACAAGGTTTATTTTGATTGGATGTTCTGGGTGACGCATGTACCTCTGTCATGCAGTGCCAGCAGCACCCTCTCATACAGACATGCGCGGTACAGGTCTCCAGGGATGGGCTTGCCGGCCCAGCAGTCCAGCTCCAGTTTTTCCGGGTCAGGAGCATGGGGATCCGGCTCAGCTAGGATGTAGCGATAACCGTCTTTGTTGAAGGGGTGCTCGAGAGGGTAACCATGAGGCGGCAGACGCTGCGCTGAGAACAGCGGGTCACTAAAACAAAGAGTAAATAAATTAAAACCAATTAAAAATCACACATTTTGTCTGTAATATTGTATGTATATTTTTTATTGTAATAATTTCACATTAAATCTAATTAATTGCAAATTAATGTAGAAACAACATGAAGAGTTAAATCTAAAAGTTGGAACTTCTTCCTGAGTCTCTCCATCAGTGTCGACTCCGGTTTGAACAATGTAAGGATGAACACCGTTACTGACAATCCTCATTTTGTCTGCGTGAGATTCTCCAGCTTTGTTGTTGTTGAGCTGTTAAAGCTCCGCCCTCTTCTGAAAAGGGGCTCATTTGCATTTAAAGGGACACACTCAAAAATGGCGTGTTTTATAAGCTATAATAAATGATCTGTGGGGGATTTTGAGCTGAAACTTCACAGACACATTCTGGGGACACCAGAGAATGATATTACATCTTGTGAAAGGAGCTTAATAGGTCACCTTTAACATTAATAACACAAACAGAAGCA
The DNA here is from genome assembly GCA_038088235.1 of Zacco platypus. NCBI lineage: Eukaryota > Metazoa > Chordata > Actinopteri > Cypriniformes > Xenocyprididae > Zacco > Zacco platypus. The sequence goes on from CM076086.1 coordinate 18,556,328, forward strand.
AGTTTATTAGGCTGCAGTCACTTTAAGATCTGACGCAAATGATTTGACAAACATCCATTTTTCTCAACTCCTTACATTCATTTAATACTTCTTGTCTTGTCTGAAGTGGCCTTCAATGAGCACGTTTGAGTGTTTGTTCACACAGAGCTGCTTCACAGACAGTACGCCACTAGTGATTTGAGTTCTCTTTTGTGTCTTATCGAGAGTGATCATATACTGTAACGCTAGCCAAAGGAAGCTAGGAAAAAAAACTGATGCGGCATTAAACACTTTAAACTGAAACGAATTGCAAAATTAACACGTTATAACAGTCATAACACACATTCAAAGTTAAAAACAGATTCAGAGTTATATAATATAAATTTAACAGTGTCTTTTGTTATAAATTTACAGTGAAAAAAACCTTTTGGGTAAAAAACCCCATATCGAGATATACATGTATCGTTTTTTAATATTTTAAAAATATTTTTAAATGCTTTAAATATTTTAAATTTAAAAACCTTTGTTTAAATAATTACATTTTTTTGTTTGTTTTTTAATTTGGTGGTTTTTTGTTACCCATTGAAGTAAAGGTTTCGGTTCATGTTTTCAACCTATTTCAAAGTGTCAGAAGAGAATAATTAAATCTCTTAAAGTTACAATGAAACGGAAGCAGCGACAGATTTTTTTTTTTCTATTTGTGAACTGACTGAAACAGATTATTGCGAAAGAAAAAAAATGTAGGGTGGGGACGTCGTTCTATCCATCGGTTGAACACTGGATTTTGAGATGTGGGTGTTAGACTTGAGCTTGCAGGCGATTGAGGAGGGAAATAAATGATTGTAGAAGTCTGTAATTTTCAGTAGAAGATCCAGTTATGACATTATGATGTAACATTACTGGGTCAAAAAAAATTGAAAGATCTATAACGTGCATTTAAACAAAGATATGGTGAATTTTCATTTCATGTCGACTTTAAGATACCTGCGGGTTCTCTTGGCCGTTCCAGCAGTGGCTCCATCCTGTTGCTGCTGTTGTTTGCGTTTGGCTCCTCTGCCTTTTCCTGTAGCAGCTGGAGGAAGCCCACCTGTGACAGATCCATACCAGAGTCTCTATTCAAAAACTGATGACCCAGAATCAACCTCAGCCCGATTCACATGCTCTGATCATCCAAAGCTAACTTAAAGCCCAAACCCAAATGTCTTGCAGCATTTTGCTGACAGAGCAGCACGGCTGAGTGTTGATCTGGAATTGAGTTCAATCTAATGGCCACAGCGTTTGACAAACACAATGATAAATTGTGAATGCCTAAATCCATTCATATGTGCCAAAAGCCATGACGGTTAGATTTCACTGTCTAACAGGGAAGAGTGGGGGCGCAAGCACACAGAAACATGAATTAGTGCTGACATCAGGCTTCAGATTGAGGGGAAGTGCCCAAAAGGAGCAAGCAAGTCAATCAAGAGCGCAAAGATCAATGCAAAGCGAGGGGAAGTTACAGGAGCACCAAACATCAGCCTTCGATTTCAAAAGCCACACGAAAAACAACCCATATTCACCTGAAAAACTTGATCCACCTGGAATACAACGCACAGCTTTAAAGGAACTCCCTCGGTAATGAGATTTAAATATGCAACTTTTACAATTTCTAGAGTTTAGAGCCGTCTGTCTTACCGTTCAACCCTCCAGCACCTGTGATGGTTGTCATCTGCTTCTGGTTGTCATATGACGGCCCAATATTGCCCAGATCCTGAATAAAACACAGAACATATAATAAATATTACAAGTAATTTTAAGATTAGACAGAAAAAAACAGTATGTTAGTATGCATACCGTATGAAATCAACAGCATTTTGCATGATATTTGGTGAATAGCGCAGTCATCTGTAAATATTTTTCAATGGTTTTCTCAAAGTGAAACATGTGCTTACATGATGAAAAATCTAAAATGTTTTATTAACTGCTTATATTCACCTCTGACACATCGGTTTGATAGTGTAAATGTGGTTTTATGTTGCGCGATGACCAAACAGTGAAGTATTGTTCGCACACGTTTAGAGAAGATCAAAAGTGACTCGCTTATGGTAAAGACAAACAGATTTGCGTCATGAAAATGTGCTTCGTGTTTGACAATAACTAAACTTTTGTCATGAAAAAAAAATCTGCTTGTATGACAAGTTTATTTATTTATTTTTTTTTAGAAATTCTTAATTTTGTATTTTAAAAAACTGTATGGTGGCAATAGTCTTGAACAAAAATATTTTTTCCATACTTATCCAGACCTGAAAATGACTCAAATCAAATTTTATATTTTTCCAAACTGTGTAGCAACACTGACAATTACCACTGTGACTATAAAGTCGGAAAACACATTAAAAAGTGTCATGGGTCGCACCTGATCCAGCAAACCAAATTTGGGATAGTCCTCTTCAGGGTCTTTGCTGCCGGGATCTGGATGTTCTTTCACCAGGAAAACATCACGCTCTTTACTCTGAATCCAAACAGCACAAGTTAAAACTAAAACTGAACTTAATTAAAGATACAAAAAAATAAAAGGTAACACTTTAGTTTAGGGTCCAATTCTCACTATTATCTAGTTGTTTATTAGTATGCATATTACTAGGATATTTGCTGTTTATAAAAGCACATATTAATGCCTTATTCTACTTAGTCCAAACAACACAAGTTAGCCTTTATAAAACTCTATAAACCACATTACAGACATAAAAACAGAAGAAGAATCAGAGAATCTCTCAATTTACTCACCATAGTCTTGACAATATTATTTGGCCATGTCAGTTTTCCAGGCCTCTGACGGGTCGTCATGCACTCCCAGTATTTGTCAATGAAAGGTATGATGTCCTTTACAAGAGACCAAACATCACAACTGAAACCACAATACGAAAAACATGGCACTACAATCCGTTAACTTCAGCTGAAAGTGTACCTTATCTTTGGAGAACATTGTTTTAGGATGCTCCTCTTGAGTTCTGGACCTCCATGTCAGATTTGCCAAAGCGGTGAGACACATCTCCTTTAGATCTGTGGATATAAAACCATTCCACCATAAAAAAGATGAGGAAAAAATATGTTCTGACTGTAATACTGATGTACTTTACACCACACAACCTACGTAACAATTAAGAGACACACCGGTTGCAACTGGCCAGTCAACGTTTTTCTTGTTTCCCTTTGGCCGATCTCTTGCACACAAAAGGCATTATAATCATTTCCCAAAATGTTATTTGTGTGGAAATAGTTTGAAGTCTGTAAACAGGATGTTAACACGGGCCAGAGACGGGACACACTGAATACTGACGCAAAGAGAGGAGGGCACAGAAAATACAGTACCAGGCACAGCAAGAAAGAGAGGGAAAACAATATAAATATTTAATTGGGGGTGATTGTTAATATGAATGTCTCTAAAGGTCTTCAAAATAGTTTTGATGGCATTTTCTATTAATCTTACCTCCATATAAAGCCGTGTTATTAAGAGCAGAGCAGCGCTGCCTCTGTGTGTGTATTTTTTATATATATATATATATATATATATATATATACTCTCATATGGATCTCTGCTGATCCATAAGCGCCACCTACTGTCAGAAATTGAATTTGCATTTTCATTCAGTCCATCTGCTGTTTTTGTTTTGTCCAAGTGTCTTAAGTTGCATAATTTCACAAATATAAAGTCAGACCATTCGCTTTTTGCTTTAAATCTTGAACTGATACAATCCAATTTAAATGCTCATGCTACATGTGTAGAATCTTCGTTTGTATCGTGAATAAAGCGCAGTAGTTCCTTCTCATTTCAAATGGCTACAGAGATTTTTTGTACAAAGGATTCGTTCACCAAAGTCATCAAAGATGTTTGTCTCACTTTCTTCAATTGAAAAGATATTAAGGTATTTGAGGAAAACATTCCAGGATTTTTCTCCATATAGTGGACTTCAACGGGTTGAAGGTCCAAATGTCAGTTTCAGTGCAGCTTCAAAGAGCTCCATTGAAGTCCACTGTATGGAGAAAAATCCTTCATTTCTTTTCAACTGAAGAAAGACAAACACCTTTGATGACATAGGGGTGAGTAAATTATCAGTAAATTAATTAAGTGAACTAATCCTTTAAGGCCAGTTTTGCTTGAAATAGAGCAAATAAACAACAACAAAAAATCTGCTTAAAGAAAAAATAAAAATCAGCAACCAGTATCAGAATTGACTGTAAAAAAAAAAATTGCTTGTAAAAAAAACCCCCCCAAAAAATGGCAATCAGACACAGTCACAATTCAAATTGCAGTATGCAACAGTGATCACTAATTCAGCAAGTCAAACAGATCCACTCACTTGCTTGTTTCCTCAGAAAGTATGTGTTCCCGCTGTGGTGACACACGTTGCAGTGAAACACATAATTGGTCATGAACGGCAGGCAAGTTCTGCAGGAATGAGAAAACAGACGGCGTAAGTACATGCATGTGGGACACCCGTCCATCTAAGTCAGGAGACAACAGAGACCAACGCACGCCGTGTCAATGCTGAACGTGTCTGCTGTAAACCACTTCATGCACAGCGCACACTGCAGCTCCACATCACCCAGCTGACGGCCGCTCTCATCGTCTCCGGAGCCCGTCTGTGCGTCCGCCGCCTCTGAACTGTCACCCGCCGTGTCCTGAGGACCCAAACACACAATGTTATATGATGTACTGAAAACCAGCTTGAAAGTCACCATGAAACAGCACATTCTTTAGCCATTTGACTACGTCTGTAATGTGACATTTCCAAGGATATTCAGGCAGGTATTAGGGCTTTTTATATATTATAACTAACTGAAATAGATAAGTTTGTTGAAGTACTAAAATTACTAAAACTGAACGTAATTAAAAATACATAAAAATAAAAGGGAACGCTTTAGTTTAGGGTTCAATTCTAATTATTATCTAGTTGTTTATTAGCATGCATATTACTAAGATATTGGCTGTTTATAAAAGCACATATTAATGCCTTATTCTCCATCCCATAATGCTACCCAATACCTAAACTTAACAACTACCTTCCTACTTATTAATAAACAGTAATTAGGAGTTCATTGAGGCAAATGTCATAGTTATTAGTAAGAATAGGACCCTAAATTAAAGTATGGCCAAATAAAAATACATAAAAACCTATATACACAATTCAAATAAAAATGGCAAAAGCACATAATTACTAAAACTTAAACGAAAATACAAAATTTAAAAATAAAAGCTAATTCAAAATATATAAATAATGCTTAACAGTTAAGATGATATAATGGAATATGTGAAATAACGCAAATCATTCACAATAAGATAAGGAATGAACGTTCAAATCAAACTACATCATTTAATTTCGGTAACACTTTATTTCAATGTTACATATGTTACATGTATTTACTATAGTAATAACTAGAAATTATGCATAATTACATGCAATTAACCCTCACCATAACCCTATAGTAGAGTTAATTGTCATACTCAGTACTGAAATGTATAATTACACTTTAATACTTTAAGACACCTTAAAATAAAGTATAACCTTAATTTTTTTATGTTGACAAAGATGCATAAAGTATAATTTCTCATGTGTCAAAAATAAATACCATAGTATCTTTTCCACTGGACGATTCAGTCTCCATGTTTGCGTTCAGATCACCAAATGAGGAATCTCTGCAAAAAACACACATATGTGCAAATACGAGATATAAAAACTTCCAGAACTGATCAGTAACTAATTCTTTAAGAGGTCATGTATCATAATCACAAGCATATACATATATATATATATATATATATATATATATATATATATATACACACACACATACATATATAAGAATTGAATGAAATGAAATTCAGAATAACGAATCTTTTGTTTTGGCATGGACCTTTAGGGTAAATAAGGTAATATCATGTTTATGTACAGACAGAAAACTCAGTATGTTCATTATATAAACGTCAAATTAATAAAATTAAAGATCACTAGGGACAAAAAGCAAATAAATAAGATGAAACATCGTGAAAACGCCATCACTTCACTATAGCACTTGAGTGCTGCTATGTTGTTCATGCGCTAAAAAGCGATAGTAATATCACATGCTTGCAATGTAGATCTGTTCATGTGTTTAATCACGTAATATCAGTGTTTCCATTGAATAAAGAGTATTTTTATTGGTTCTTACCCGTCTGCTGTGTCTCTCTCAGTCACAGATCGCGCCTCCGCAGCCATCTTTCAAAACAGCGAGCAAAGATACAAATCTCGCGATGACACAGCGGCTTCATCGCTGCCACACTGTGCGTGATTCACCCGGTGGTCACACGCACACTGACACCTGTCGGAAAACTGTTGAATTACTGTGGAAAAAAGTATAGTATAGTATAGTATAGTATAGTATTGTATGGTATAGTATAGTATGGTTTAGTATAGTAAAGTATAGTATATGACAGGATAGGATAGGATAGTATAGGCCTGGTCTAGTATTATAGATATGTTTTATCAGTTAAAAAGACTTTTTTCTTTTTTAACCATGTGTTGTTTATTTTTTTTAAGAGTTATTTATTTGTTTTTTAGCATATTGTAAAGATTTTTTTAAATCATTTTGTACTTTTGTAGTTTAAATTAAAGATCCTATTTATTTTAAAACAAGTGTTACAATGCATATTGGGTATAGTATATAGATATGTTTTCTCTCTGATTATAAGGCTGGTTTTCTTTATTTAACCATGTGTGGTTTGTTATCTTGCATAAATACAACATGCATTTGTTTCTTTAATTCATTAAATATTTCAGAGATATGATCAAACTGCTCTGAAGTGTTTAAAAACAAAAATGTCATCTAGTTTCTTCCTGTATGGACAGATGCTTGAACGTGGCGCAAACAAACCATTTCCACAAATCAAAGTGTCCCTTTCTTTCAATACACAGTGGACATCAAATCCCTCGTAAACCTGTAAAACATGGTTTAAACATCTATTACCACTAAAACATCCTTTTGTTCCTCTGAAACTACAGGTCAATTATGTGATGGACTGTTGTTACGCAGAGAGGCCAGACACCCGCGGAGAGAATTGCCTTGTTGATGGAATGTAAAAGAGGCCCGGGAGGATTGTTCCAATACATGCTGTTTTCTCTGTCCATCTCGCTGAGGTATTGTGACCATCTGTGACGTACAGACAGAATGAGCCCTTACATGTTAATTCTGAATCAACACTTTGTAAAAATCTAACTCAAAATACAATCACAAAGTATGCTATCATGGACAAAATTTTTAAGATTATTTTAAGATGCAATGAATATTTCCTAACATACACAAGACATTATGGCAAGTCTGTAATACAGAAGTCCTTAGAACAGGTTCATTTAATTATAGAACAAACTAGAAAATAATTACATTTTTTATGTACAAAAACATATTTTAGTTTTTTTGTTAAATAAATGTAAAATGTAAATATCATGTTGTAAAATTATATATATGTTTTGTCCATTTTTATTAAATTAAACTAATATATATGCACAAATAAATACATACATACAACTAAATATCGGAATGTGCTGGAAATCCGCAGGAATAAAAAAAACAAATACAGAAACGCACTGCAAATACTCACAACCAACCAAATTCAGAAACACTGCAAATACTCACAATGCAACAAAATACAGAAATGCACTAAAAATACTCACAACGCAAACAAATACAGAAACGTGCTGCAAATACTCACAACCAACCAAATTCAGAAACACTGCAAATACTCACAACGCAAACAAATACAGAAATGCACTGCAAATACTCACAACCAACCAAATTCAGAAACACTGCAAATACTCACAACGCAAACAAATACAGAAATGCACTGCAAATACTCACAACCAACCAAATTCAGAAACACTGCAAATACTCAAAATGCAACTAAATACAGAAATGCGCTGCAAATACTCACAATGCAACCAAATAAAGAAACACTAGAAATACTCAAAATGCAACTAAATACAGAAATGCGCTGCAAATACTCACAATGCAACCAAATAAAGAAACACTGGAAATACTCAAAATGCAACCAAATACAGAAATGTGCTGCAAATACTCCCAAACAAACAAATACAGAAACACGCTGCAAATACTCACAATGCAACAAAATACAGAAACACTGCAAATACTCACAATGCAACCAAATACAGAAATGCACAGCAAATACTCACAATGCAACCAAATACAGAAATGCACTGCAAATACTCACAACGCAACCAAATACAGAAACACTGCAAATACTCACAATGCAACCAAATACAGAAATGTGCAGCAAATACTCACAATGTAACCAAATCCGGAAATGCACTGTAAATACTCAAAATGCAACCAAATACAGAAAATACTCACGACGCAACCAAATACAAAAAAGAGCAGCAAATACTCCCAAACAAACACATACAGAAACGTGCTGCAAACACTCACAATGCAACCAAATACAGAAACATGCTGCAAATACTCACAACGCACATACGATCAAGATGTTAAAATAAACAAATAAAACCCCTCACCTTTCAGGCTATAGACAACACCACTGACGAGTACACATGACGAGTACACAACAATAAGCGGTCCCAGCCAGGTTTGTCACTTGTTGGGGAAACATTTCCTTGAAACATTTCTGTTGTGGTCTGTGCCATTTGCAACATGTTTCTGTATTTAGTTGCGTTGCGAGTATTTGCAGCACATGTGTATTGAAGATGTTTTCTTAATTTTCTGGTGTTTTTTGTTCTATCTGCATCTTTTCTTCAGTTGCAGCGTGTTGAGTGCTCTCGTGCACAGTAGTTTTACCCTTTGTTGAAATAATAGTGAATTTTTATAAAACAAATTGCATCAGCTGACCCACGCAATGGTCAATAATTTATACGTGTTCAACTTCAAAAGAAAGAATTGTAGGTTAATAAGGTTAATCTGTTTTCAGCAGCACCACTAGAGAACTTCTCATGTGTAATTGAGCTGTAAAGCAGCAAAGCTCCAGGCACACTACTTCTGTAGGACCCTTGCTGGTGCATCTCCTCATCCTCATCGGCTCGGACAAAGACGCAGGTCAGGCAGGGTCAGAGACACTGGTGACATCTGCTAATTGTCCTGGTGGGCCGGCTAAGCCTCACTCAGTGAATACCAGCAGCATAGTTGGCGTTGGCGCCTGGCAGCTGCCGCGGTGGGCCACCTCTGGAGGCTTTGGGGATTATTTACAACATCATAAAGCCTTTGTCTGGATGCTCCTACTGTGCACACAACTCATCAAGGTGGAGAGGAGCACACTTTGTGCTGCATTAGATGCTGCAACATAAAGTTGCCTTTACAAACTTTGCTGCCTGCATGCATAAGAGCTTTTTATAAGCTTTTTATATCTTAATATGCCAATTAAAACGAATACAACTTTCCTGGACACAAAGTGTAAAGCGTTTCTAAAGTCCCAACATTCATATTATATTCAGTTATATTATATTGACATGTGTAACTGTTGCTTAGTTTTGTACAGAGCAGCTACAGTAAATGCTCATTTTCTTTGGTTTTGTTAAAAAACAAATGATTTTTGTTTAATGATTAAAAAGTATTATATCAATATACGCTTGTTTTTCCTAAATTACTTAACCAAAATTATACAGATTATACACACAACATTGTACCAAGTCTTCAATGCAAAAACCTCCAGGAACTTTTTTTTTCTTTTATGTTTATATTTTGCTTTCTATTTTTAAATAAATGGAAATTTATTGTCCTAAAATTAAATTTGTCAATTTTTAATAAAAAATAAATAATACACTAACATACTACACTAAAAACTAATGCGTGTATATATAATTAAGTGCTGTCAAACTGATTAATCACATCTAACATAAGTTTGCATATATTATATGTGTGTAAATATATATACACACACACACAAACTTGCAAGTAATCGAGTTGACAGTACTAACAATTAATTTGACTTTTTTAACATTGTTTTAATTTAATTTTTTCTCATTCTATTATTTTAGTTTCATTTAAACATGCTCACCTCAGAAAAAATAAATAATACACTAACATACGACACTAAAAACTAATGCGTGTATATATAATTAAATGCTGTCAAATTGATTAATCACATCTAACATAAGTTTGCATATATTATATGTGTGTGTGTATATATATATATATATATATATATACACACACACACACACACACACACAAACTTGCAATTAATCGAGTTGACAGTACTAACAATTAATTTGACTTTTTTTTTAACATTTTGTTTTAATTTAATTTATTCTCATTCTATTATTTTAGTTTCATTGAAGCATGCTCACCTCAGAACTTTTCTTCTGGAAGACGATCAATTAGCATCATAATCAGCTTCTCACGCGCTCGACCACCGTAAAATCACACAATTGCAAACAACGACAAGCACTGACACAAAAAACTACACGGCTCTTCAGAAAAGGGCACATTTTAACCAGATGCAGGGCAATAAATGGCAAAGGAAGCGTGTCACCCACTGAGACACATTCACATGTTAAAGTGTGTAAAGGAGGAGCTCGAGGGTTTGGTTTAATCTCTCTGAGCTCCTTTAACATGTTAATTTTACACGCGTCTGTTTGAGGTGTATATAAGGGTATGAAGTCAGATATCACTGAGTTAACGTCACATTTACTCGCTGCTCTTGGATCAGACGGTCAGGATGCATGAAGAAACGGGCAATTCTGCACCGCAGGGAAAAACCTCCTTTTCCATCGCCGACATTATGGATCCCTCCAAATTCAACGGGAAGCATCAGGAGATGCTGAGAGACGTCAAAACGCGTGAAAGCTCAAGTGAGTCTCAGCCCTTCACTGGAGAAAATAAATACGTTTTTACATTCTGTTTTTATGTCGTTGTATACGGGGATGGGGAGTAACGAAATACAAGTAACTTAGTTACGTATTTAAAATACAAAATTTGAGTAACTGCATTTCATTACAGTTACATTTTAAATGGGTGGTAATCAGATTACAGTTACATCTGAAAAGTATTTTCGATTACCAAAGTGATTACTTTGAATTTTAATGTCATTTAAACAGCGATTGGTGATTCTGACTGACAGTCTGAAAAAGCGGAGTTAAGTTCATCAGCATTTTAATATTTTTAAGAGGGATCATATAAATGTTGTTATTTTTATTTAGTACTGTCCTGAACAAGAGAAAATGACTGAATTTATAAAAAAAAAACATGTTTCATGTTTTGTGACAGTTGTTTGAGTCATTTTATAATTCACTCGTCACTGCAACTTTTTCTCACAATTTGTTTTTTTTCCCCTCACAATTGTGAGTTTGCATTTCACAATTCTGACTTCTTTTTCTCAGAATTGCGAGATTTAAACTCACAATTGCAAGTTATAAAGTCAGAATTGGGAGATATGAACTTGCAATGCTGACTTTTTTTCTTGCAGTTATGAATTTAGTATGTGAGTTTATATCTCATAATTCTGACTTTTCTCAATATTGTGAGTTTATATCTCATATTTTTGACTTTTCTCAATATTGCGAGTTTATATCTCATAATTCTTACTTTATAACTCACAATTGCAACTTTATATCACACAATTCTAAGGGAAAAAGTCAGAATTGTGAGATAAAAACTTACAAATATCTTTTTTGTGTTTGTTTCACACTTATTAGTATTCCAAAGTATTCTAAAGTATTTAGATTAAGTTACTAAACTTGAGTAATGTAACGAAACACGTTACAAATTACTTTTTAAAGCATGTATTTTGTAATCTGTAGTGAAATACATTTTAAAAGTAATCTACCAAGCCCTGATAGTGATTATGTTATAATTTCAATTTCAACATGCAAAAAAAAACAAAGCGAACTTCTAAACATTTCCAAATGAAAAATCTTTTTTTTTTCTCCAGGAGAGGGCAGTGTGTGACGTTTGTTCTCTCTGGAACGTTTTAGTTCGACGTCATCTATTGTTTTTTAAATTTTTAGAATATTCAGAGAACATTAAAAAGTAACACTCCCATAATGCAATTTTCATTGAACATTCGAATAACAATGACAACAAAACAAGATTTTTGAAACGTTTTGAATGTTGAACATTGTGAATCTGAAAGATAAATTCAGATTTCATAACTTAATGGGAATGTTAGCAAAAAGATTGACACTGATGTTCTAATGGAAACGTCTTATATTTCAGTTAAACCTGGAAATAAAGACACTGTCGAGACAACTTCATCTCAGGACACGACAGCTTCAAGCATCCCCAGTGTTTCTGGCGCAAAAGGAAAGTTGAAGCGCGTCCGCACCGCGTTCACACTGGATCAGCTGCGCATCCTGGAGCGAAGCTTCCAGAACAGCCACTATCTGTCCGTGTTTGAGCGCCACTGCATCGCCGCAGCTCTCCGTCTGTCAGAAACACAGGTCAAGATCTGGTTTCAGAACCGCCGCACCAAATGGAAGAAGGAACAAGAATCTCAAGAAGGACATTCTGCACCTCCTGCGTTCACGCAGAACTCTTTTCTGTGCTCACTACCTCACGCAAATCCTGTGCATTATTATTACCCGCCACAAACACCATACCTGAACCCATCTTACCATCTCCAGACCCTCATGATGTTCTGATCCACTTCTACAGCATGATGCCGTCAGAGAACCTTTTTAGTGTCTAATTCTTTAGAGAGAACCAATATACTCGAGAAAGTTTTAATTTGAAGAAGTTCTTTACTCTAAAGAACCATTGAAGATTTTAATATTGAATGAATGAACACCAACAATATATTTAATGTGATATTTAATTTTTTTTAAATCATTGTCATAATATTTATGTCTTTGACCATTATATTTATAGCACATTTTAAATGCAAGTATTTGTAATATTACAATAAAGTTTATATTTTTGCACTTTCGACTATCTTATTTTGCCACTTCGGAGTTATATAAACCTCTAAATCTATTGTAAGATCAATGGAAACGTACAATATATTTGTTAAAAATTAAATGCGTATGAAACGGAACAGCAAGTCAATGAAAAGGCGTTTTCACTGTGAACCCCAAAATATGATACTGACATCAAGAGTCAGGCTTGATTTAGACTTGATTAAAAAAAATCAAATTCATTTGTTTTTATGTGGTGTTTATGCAAATTCATAAGTCGACACCATTGCTGAGTATTTTCTCTTTAAACCTGCAGTGATTTAAAGACAGTATCAAAAAATCGCTGGTTTTTCTGATGTCACAAACTACCTTGTAACCAATCACGTCAATGTGCGTGCAGGCTTTAGCATATCATTAATTACAGAAGGCAGCTAGAATGTGAACATGGTTTGTGTAACATTAGCAACACATTATTAGCTGTTTGATAACGTAGCAAGCAAAAGGCTAATCATATTACTTATGTCTGACGTTGTAAAAAAAAACGATACCATTGTGCAGCGTTTCCCTCAGTAAGTTGACCGAGTGGATCTCTGAGCTTGTGCGAGTGAGTGGAGGCGGGGCTAATTAGCATATTCATAGATCCATGTATAATAAATGAAGCTAGGGTGTAGAGTTACATTCAAGCTATTTTAAAGGGTTAAATTAAATTTCTCCCATCAATTCCTCTCCCTCATGTCGTTCTACACCTGTAAGTTCATCTTCAGAACACAAATGAAGATATTTTTGATGAAATCCGTTCAGTGAGTCTCTTTTGACAGCAAGATAATGAAACACTTTCAATACCCAGAAAGATACTAAAACATATTTAAAACAGTTCATGTGACTACAGTTTCAACTTTAATATTATAAAGCGGCGAGAATACTTTTGTGCGCCAAAAAAACTAAATAACAACTTTTCAACAATATCTAGTGGACGATTTTAAAACCCTGATTCATGAAGCTTTACGAATCTTTTGAGTCGAATCAGTGATTCGGAGCACCAAAGTCACGTGATTTCAGCAAACGAGGCTTCGTTACATCATGAGTGTTTCGAATTTTGGCTTCGGCAGTTTGATACGCGAACCACTGATTCGAAACAAAAGATTCGTAAAGCTTCATGAATCAGTGTTTTGAAATCGTCCATCACTAGATATTGTTGAAAAGTCGTTATTTTGTTTTTTGGCGCACAAAAGTATTCTCGTCGCTTTATAATATTAAGGTTGAACCACATGAACTGTTTTAAATATGTTTGAGTATCTTTCTGGACATCTGAAAGTGTAAATTATCTTGCTGTCAGTAGAGACTCACTGAACCATCAGATTTCATCAAAAAAATCTTCATTTGTGTTCTGAAGATGAACGAAGATCTTGCGGGTGTAGAACGACATGAGGGAGAGGAATTAATGATTGAAATTTCATTTTTGGTTGAACTAACCCTTCAGGCATGAAAAAGAATTTCACAGGAAAAAACGTTTAAATATGTCATCATAGATATGTTTAAAGGATAAAATTATTGACAACAGGGGGACTTTAAATAAGTTCATTTGCGTACGCCAAAAGTGTGATGGAAACAGAGAGTCACAAATGAGTGAATTAAAACTAGCAGCAGATTCATGACCAGATGGAGGGCAGAAAGAGGCGACAGACAGGAAATCAAATGATGAGAGCAGAATTTACTCACGGCTACAGACTTCTGGCTCATGATGGGAGATGATGAATATAAGCAAACGTTTTAAATGACTCCAGCAGAAACACATCTGTCTGTAATTCAGCACATGGATTTGATTAGCGTCAGATGTCCGTTGGCACCATCAATAAATAGTTTTTCATGGTAGCGAGAGAACCGTGTAGAAGATTCTTTTATTTTCCACATTCTGACTGAGTTTGCTTCGTGCGAGTCTAACCAGGAATGGAGTCATGAATGTGTTGGTTTCAATAAAATATAAATTAGCTCTACAAGGCAAAGCTGAGAGCAAACATGTTTGACAACCATTGAAGGTTAAGAAATATGAAGAAACAACCACTGATTGTGTTTTTCCAAAATCATCAAGGCCATTTCTGCAAATTAGAGTCTCTTCAAAGACTTTTTAGACCTTTTTTGTTATGATTTGTGTCCTCCTGTTTTGTCTCAGTTGCTCAATGAAAAAATGCTTGTAATACAAGCAAAAAATGTGTCTGCTGAATCAAACCAGGTACCATTCAAAAAGTGTGTTCTGCTAACCAAGGCTGCATTTTTTTGACCAAAAATACAGTAAAATATGAAAAAAAGTGAAATATTTTTTTACAATTTAAAAGAACTGTTTTCTATTGTAATTTATTATGAAATGTAATTTATTCCAGTGATCAAAGCTGGATTTTCAGCATCATTGCTCCAGTCTTCAGTGTCACATGATCCTTCAGAAATCATTCTGATATGCTGATTTGTTTCCCAATTTCTATCCATTTTCATTGATGTTTCATTGGTATCATTATTTATTCATAATAGTTCTTACAATTATCAATGTTAAAAACAGTTTTTACTGCTCAATATTTTTGTGGAAAACAAAATACATCGTTTAAAAGCAGCAAAAAACAAACAACAACAAAAAAGAGGCATTTATTTGAAATCTTTTGTATCTTTTTTTATCTTGACTCTTGTGGAATTATAGTATTAAATATATTTTTAACCATTATGCTGTGTTAAAAACCCTGTAACACCATGACAGGCCTTTTAAATATTTCTTGCAAATCGCTCGTTGCGCTAAATTATTATTATTATTATTATTATTAAATGACATTTATTTTTATCAACTTGTTTTCTATCAGTATGCATCTAGTGTAGACTAGTGTGCTTTAATGTTTAACCACAAACTTTGTTTTGAAATGCTTTTATTTTGTACAAAATAGAACAAAGTTACACTTTGTCTAATATTACCGTTAGACATTAGGGAAGATAACACACTTGCTATTTTTAAAAAGAAGTTAAAAACTTTTTTTTTCTTTGGTATTAACTTAGTTGTATTTTTGGTTATATTATAATTGTTTTTTTTATTTTATTTTATATTGTATTTTATAAATTCTATCCATATGCTGATGTATTTTAAGCTCAGTATTGTTTTTGCTGTTCATCGGTGCAATCTTGACTCTGTAAAGCACTTTGAACTACATTCTATGTTTGAAAGGTGCTTTATAAATACAATTTATTATTATTATTATTATTATTATTATTGTGTTCCCAGTCAAAAAGGAGCAGTCTACAAAAAAATTATTGCACTAGTGTGATGAACAGAACAAATTCTTTTTATGTTTTTTTAAATATTGACAAAATTATCCTCAAATACTGTTTTTTCAATCAAAACTGAGTTGCATGAGCTCAGATCAATGAGGCCGACGATCAACCAATTCCAAAAATAAATACAAAAGCAGTCCTGGCTGAAAGAAAACAAAAAAGACAAAAAATACTGACAAAAAAAATTTTTATCCAATATTTGGTAATGATATAGCATAACGAGAGATTTATAAACTATTTTTTGCAGGTGGGTCGAGTGTGACAAGGTGCAAAATGATTATTATTGTACCCTGTGTGAGCAAAGTGAGTAAGTTTTAGTCCAATGCAATAACATTAACATTTTCGGGGAAAAAAGTCCCAAACACAACATAAGGGTTGAATCTTACTTTACCTCAAACTTTTGAATGGTAGTGCATTACGGTTTCCACAAAAATATTAAGCAGCAAAGATTGTCTTACTTTACCACAAACCTTTGGACACAACTGTACTTTCTCTCTCTCTCTCTCTCTCTCTCTCTCAGTCTCCTCCTCTTTTTCTCTGCGGGTTTTGTCCTGCTCCTCACTGACTCGGAGGGGGATGTCAGCGGAATTCCATTCCACTGGAAGAGGGAAAAACAGCCTCAATCCCTGTTACATCTGACTTCCACACCAGCTTCACTGATACAATCTAAGAATATCCAAACATTTGGATGAACAACTCCTCATAGACAACCTGACGAATCCCAGCTTTTCCACTTACCATTTAAAGAGAGACCATCTCTAAACTTTAGTATTGGTGTAGAAGATCCCAGAAGACCATGCAGGCACCGAGGGTTTCTCTGTATGCGACCTTATTTGCCCTGTGCTGGATTTTGACATTTGTTATCAATGAAGAGTTGGCTCACGCTGCCAAGTCCAAACAGAGAACCAGAAGCATCCAAATGAGGCAAAACAGCGGAGTTATTTCAAAAACAGAAGATGGATTTTCAGAAGACACTCAGATGGACGAGCCTGGAGCAGAAGAAATGGCTGAAAAGGAAAAACCAAAGGGAAAAAAGACATCTGAAGAGATATTAGCTGGTAAGTTGCTTTTATAATGTGAACAGAATAAGACATTTCGGCTGTTTGTAACGAGGTTTTTGGTGGTTTCAGCCCACAGTTAGGAAGGCTGTGCTTTGTCATCATAATGACAGATATGGTCTGGCTCAACCATAAGCTTTACTGGCTCCTTTGAGGTTATGCAACATTTTTAGTGAAACCATGACTGGTCAGTCCACTGACACACTTCTTTTTTGTCTTTCATCTGGGGGAAAAAAAATGTGAAGGAGGCATATGGGAATGAAATTACAGTTGTGGGCTAGGA
The DNA here is from genome assembly GCA_038088235.1 of Zacco platypus. Classification (NCBI taxonomy): domain Eukaryota; kingdom Metazoa; phylum Chordata; class Actinopteri; order Cypriniformes; family Xenocyprididae; genus Zacco; species Zacco platypus. The sequence goes on from CM076086.1 coordinate 18,573,826, forward strand.
AAGGGTTGAATGAGAATCACAGATGGTTTCTGAAAACATTACAGGTTTTGAATACGAAAACAAACATTTTCTCTCCTGCGTTTTGCTCATGTCAGAGTCCTCTGAGGTTTGGGAAACAGACAGGAAGAGAGACAGAGCCGACATTTGGTTTGAATTGAAACACAGTTATCGGATCTGTTCGAGACGGCCCTGTGTGTGACAGCTCTCCTTCAGAACTTTATCAGCAGAAGGAAGTTAACACTGCATCCTGAGGGAAAATTTTATTGCGGAAGATCTTGTACTGAAGTATCAACTTTGTTTCAGACGTTTCTCTGGGACAAAAACAGAGCAAAATGAGTTGAGATCTTCGATTTTCATTGAGATCTCTTCTGAAACTCTAGAGGACAAATCTGTAGAAGCTGATTTTTAAAAAAAAAGTTGTTGGAATATATTTTACAAGAAAATACCAGACTTTCTATTTCTGGGTGAAAATAGTTTAAAATCTCCATTTCCACTGTTTATTTACATCTTAACTCATTGCGGTGAAGGAGAAACAACATTAAAGACACTGAAGAGACCTCTTTGGTAACTCTGTGCTGACGTTCAGTCTTTAAACATGAGCTGTAGTGATTCAGATTTTGCAAGAGAAAGGGATGACTTCCAATCCATGCAGTGATTTGTGTTTCCACGGTCTGGATTTAATCTGATAGTATTTCAAGTGTTGCTTCCACTATCAGAGTGGTTTCAATAGTTTATGACAGCCGTATAAAAGCTTCTCTTTGATTTGTTAAATCTGGACAATGATTTTGAAAGAAGGCCGTCATCTAAATAGGCAGTTTGACATCTTCATGTGTGAATAAAACGGATGCCTGTACAAAAGAAAGGGATCACTTGTATATTTTTTAGATTTTATTTATCCCAAGGAACTTCAAGAGAAATATTTTTCTCTGGGTTTATGAAAAAAGCATCATATCTTTAACATAAATGCACAAGACAAATATGCATGTTTTCTTTTGCATTTAAAAAGATGCAGCTGAAAGTTTTTCTGCTATACTTACATTACTTATACATTAGATTCTTATGTAATTTTTGGACAAAATATAAAGGGATAGAAAAATACACATCATTAAAAAACCCTCGTATGATGGTAGTATGTCATTCTCTCAATTATTGTCTAGCCAAAGCAAAGAAGGCGGCTGAGAAGGAGGCCAAAGCCAAGAAACCAAAGCCAACCAAAAAACCAAAGCCTCCAAAACCAACAAAGAAACCCAAACCCCCAAAGCCCACCAAGAAACCAAAGCCTCCAAAACCCACCAAAAAGCCAAAGGCATCAAAGCCCACCACAACGGCAACAACTAGAGAAACTAAACCAACCAGGAAGTCAACCATGGAGGAAGAAGAGGAAAAACTGCTCTTGGAGCTGGGATGGGATGCGTGTACGTTTATTCAGTATTCAATATTATTTTAAAGTGAACCCTAAAGTGGTCTTTTAATAATTTCTGTGCTCAGTATTTCCAACAGAACCACCAAAGGAGACAGAGATGGAGAAACCCATTGGTCCAGATCATGGTATGGCAACATATACAACACATAGAGAATTAGCCACATTGCAAAACATGTCAGAGGTGAAGTGTGTCAATGCTTCGTCCAATCCCAAGAGCTTGTTTTAGTCTTCAGATCTGTGGAAACGCAGATTCTCAGTGGGCCTAATTATAAGACATTGGTAGATTGACTTCCTGAAGAGAAGTAAACACTGTGGTAAAAATCCCACAGATTTATATTGAAGACCGGACCTGAGACCAGAACATCAGAGACCACCTAGAAATCCTTACAATCATGCTGGTGCGGAAATGACACACTTCACCTTCAATTCCACGTGCATGGAAGCCCTTTCCCGCCACATAAGAAATAAAAAAAATCATAATTATGACATAAAAACCCTTACAAAAAAGAGGTTTATTCAAGTGTGCTACTTTCAATCTACCTATGTACTTCTCAGAAATATACTTAAAATTATGTTTAAGTATACTTGACTATCTAACAGAAAAGTCTAAGTATATGTGGCCAATACTTGCACTCAATCTTTTCATCAAGATATACTTAAAAGTATAACCAACATACTTGGCTTATAGTTGTGTGTACTCTTTTGACTGAGTAGATTTTTTTCAAGCATTAAGATTAAGGCCTAAATAGGAACATAGTATGCTTGTAAGTGTGTTATTTCAGGACTACCTAGGACTAAAATTGGCCCACTTTTAGTGTATAAAATTATACTTTTAAGTATACTTTAAGTGTAATAGCAGTAAACTTTGATAAATCATCTAATACATTTTTCGCTTGTACTGCAACTAGTGAACTTTTAGGTAAACTGATAGTTTACTAGTTAAATACTTGTTAAAAACACACTTTGAAATATACTCCCAGTAAACTACTAGTTTAGTAGATACAACAAGTATACTTGTAATTTTTCTTTAAGTGAACTTATCATACTTATAGTTGACTATTTATATATTGTTTTGCACTTAAAGTATACTAGTATACTAATATTAGTATACTTACTACATAAAGTATACTTAAAAGTATACGCTTAATTAAATTAACTTTAAGTATACTTACTTTTGTAAGGGAAGTCATGACATATTAAGTCATGAGATGAACAGTCACATTTTGACATACTACGTCAAAATTATTAATTAAAAAGTCAAATTGACATTCATACCAGTTTTATTCTCGGTTATGCGAATGTTAAGGAAACATTCCATTTTATCACTTTGCAAACATTATGTGACACATTTGAATGTTCTTCAAACATTTTTGAATGAACATTGTATTAACAGTACTGGAGGAATGTTTGCTCATAACTTTGAGGGACCTTAGCATTCTGAGAACATTCCCTGTTTGCTGGGTAGTCACAATATTTCTATTTGGTTATATCTCTTTTTTTCTTACAGTAGACGTCCACAGCAAGAAAGACGCCAAGAAATCACCCTCAATCAAAGAGCACGACCCGGATTACTGGGACGCCAGACGTATGTTTAAAGCAATGTGCATTAGGATCAAATCCTCAAAACACTACTAATAATAACCCTTTTCACCTGACAGATGAAGTTCAAGAGCCCGACCTCATCCCTAAAGCCAAGGAGCCAGCCAGCACTGATGACCCAAGTATATACTTACCAATCCCAGGTACAAAACTTGAAAAGTCTGGAAAAGTTGCAACAAAAAAACATGTAGCAACATGCTAAAACCCCCTTAGAACACATTTGATACTGAATATCAACACAGTGGCAAGCACTCACAACACCATGGGATCATGTCAAGCGTCGTACAAGCAAATACCACATAATTTATGCAAATATCACACATGCAATTTCATTTATGCACTAATGTGAAATGAGCAAGAAATGCAATGCATGAATGAATGTAAAACATGTTATCTGTTAGTCAGATTTGTCGATGTAATGAGGAGACAGCAGGATGGGATCCAAATGCAGCTTTAAAAACGTGGTCAAACAGGCAATGGTCAAATCAGGTATGGAGGAGGTTAGACAGAATCGTAGTCGATAAACTGGCAGATAGATCGAGGCAGGCAGCAGGCAAAACACAGTCCATAAATCAAAAGCAGTAAATCCAAGGGGCAGGCAGAGAACATTCAAAAAACAGGGAAACAGACAAAAACAAGACCAGGAAAACAGACACGGGAATGAATGCTCAGAAATGACAGGGGTAACCAAATCAAGACTTCGCCTGGAAGTGACTGTGCGATGTGCTTAAATAGTGTGGGTGATGAGGTGCAGCTGGTGCGGTGATCAGTGAATGGGTGCGGGGCTTATGGGAAAAGTAGTGAAGAGTGACTGCAGTGAAAGTGTATTTGTATGTGTGTGAGTCCAAGGTGAAGTGCCCTCTAGTGGTCCTCACAGGCACTTCAGCTGACAATCATAACAGTCGAATGAATCTTTTTTTCCTTTTTAGAGGAAACCACTACCACCCCTCGAACAATCGCCCCTTGGTATGAGGAATATGATTATGCTGACTGTACGTTTGCACCATTTCAGTCTTGTCTACATCAAATAGCTTGAATCTGTCATAATGTTTTGAATATATAAAATTTTTTTATCCTAATTTGCTCTCTCTGAATAATCAGTGGCGGCAAAGAAGCTGGAAGAAGAGCTGGAAAACGCGAGAAAGGCCAAAGAGGAGAAGGGTCTGTAAATCAGTTTAATGTTCGTTAAAATGAAAGAGGATGTGATTTTATTTGCATGTGTGGTTTGACCAGCTTTTGCATGCTTAATTGTTATGACAATATCAATGTAAAACAATGTTTCAATACAAAAGAGGCTGCAGCTTCTTTAAAAACATTTTTTTTAGATGTTTTTCTTTTGATTTTGCACTAAAAATGTGCTAAAAATGAGATTCATCCAAATGCATGATAATCATAAGCAGGATATATTCATTAAAAAAATGGACAAACAACCTTTCTCTCTTTGAGTTGCGCTGACATTTATCAAATGAATTTATTATGAAATAAGGCTAAAAACTACAAAAATGTTCAAGTTTCAACTATTTCAAGTCACTCCATCTCTCTATTCCCTTAAATAGCGGAAAAACTACGGAAGATGTGGGAAGAGGAGGAGGAGGAGAAGAGAAAGCAGACGGCTCCTCATGCCGAGCCAAAGAGTGAGTATTTCTGGAAAACAGCCATAAATCACATTATAATCAGAGCAAAAACACTCGGTGGTCTCTTATGCAAGTGGGTATTTGAGAGTGCAGTGAGCAAACTCTGAGCTGAAAGCAGTAAATGTCAGAGCCGACATGTTCTTCCCCCACCGTGAGTTTGGTTTCCAGCTGGAGTTTCTGGCTGTTTGGAGTTTCTGGCTCCTGCTTCAGCACAAATGGTTTTCCTCTGTAAAAAAAAAAAAAAAGAAAGACAGTCAGTGTCTGAAATACAACTTCTCAGAGAAAGCTGTCAGTGCTCTTATCATAGGATTTAAGACTCTTTAAGAAAGAATGATATAGTGTTTCCTGTCTTTCAGAGTGTCCTCCTCTTGGCATGGAGTCTCATCGAGTGGAGGACGATCAGATACTGGCATCTTCCATGTCTCATCATGGATTTTCAGCCCTGAGAGGACGTCTGAACATGCAGGTACTGTACATACATAGTCAAACCACATTACAGTTTCATAAGAATTCAAATATTGTGAGGAGGATAATGGCTGTGCTACAAAAAGATGAGCCATTTCAAAATATACTCCAAAATATTCCAGTGCTTAACTTCTTTTCAAGTACAAATATCTAAACATTTGTATATTTGCTTGAGATGGATAAGGGGCCGTTCTATGGAAGCCCGTTTCCGCCACTGAAGAAAAAAGAAAAAGAAGATTATCGCGACTTTTTATCTCACAACTCTGACTTTTTTTCACAGAATTGTGAGATATAAACTCGCAATTGCGAGTTAAAAAGTCAGAATTGCAAGATATAAAGTCAGAATTACGTGATATAAACTTGCAATTGTGAGAAAAAAGTCAGAATTGTGAGATTAAAAAAAAGTCTCATTTACGTGTTATAAAGACAGAATTCTCGCAATTCTGACTTTATACCTCACAATTCTGTGATAAAAAGATAAAATTAATAAGGCTGAACACCGTTACTGACAATCCTCATTTTGTCTGTGTGAGATTCTCCAGCTTTGTTGTTGTTGAGCTGTTAAAGCTCCACCCTCTTCTGGAAAGGGGGGCAGGAGCAGCAGCTCATTTTTCATTTAAAGGGACACACAAAAACGGCGTGTTTTTGCTCACACCCAAATTTGACAAGCTATAATAAATGATCTGTGGGGGATTTTGAACTGAAACTTCAATGGAGACACCAGAGACTGATATTACATGCGCAGTGGCTGGTCCAGCCTGAAAAAAGCAGTTTTTTGTCACAATTTTAACCAAACTTATGAAATAGATGTTGTCAGATTTCATTGGTGATTTCAGATATGAAATCAAATCGTAAGCTTGGTGATCAGCTTTGGAGAACTTGGTGTTTCTCCATTCAAAGAGATAGAAGCTGCACTTGCATGGCTGAAACAGCTGTGCGTCAGGTGTTTCAAAGATGGCCGCCGAGGACTTAGACTATAGTACTTGTGAGAGCAGTTAAGATCGATGTCATGCTGTGACACATTGAGCTGTGGTGCTCATGTGAGTAATGCAAGTTCAAGATCATGAGGGAATATCTGTATTACAGATTTTAAAGTGAACTGTTTTCCAGAATTCAGCCGATGAGGAGGACGTGTACGGCGGAGCGTGGTGTGCTGATACGGAGGAGAAGGAGCACTGGTTTCAGGTGAACGCCCGTCGAGAGGTGGAGTTCACAGGGGTCATTACGCAGGGCAGGAGCTCAGAGTCACAGTAAGAGAGGAATCCAGAACATTCTGGCTTTTTTTTCATCACAAGTGCTGCAGAATGACAAGGAGATGCTTCCTTCTCTCTTCCAGTAATGACTTTGTCTCATCGTATTTCGTGGCCTTCAGTAACGACAGCCGGGAATGGACGGTGCTTCATGATGGTTACGCAGAGTGGGTCGGTTCACATTTACATTTAACATTTAATCATTTAGCAGATGATTTTATCCAAAGTGACTTACAAGTGACTCACATACTCTTTATGTTAAAACGGCATAAAACTATATTATACCCAAGCGTTTTTTCTTCATCCTACAGCTCTTTTATGGGAATGTGGATAAAGACACTCCAGTAATGACAGAGTTCTCCTATCCTGTGGTGGCGCGTTACATCCGTATTCTGCCGCAGAGCTGGAATGGCAGCCTGTGCATGAGGATTGAAGTACTCGGATGCCCGTTACCCAGTAAGCACTGCAGCTCTCGTCTGAGTCTGATTCATTCATTTCATTCGTAGAGGCAAATGACATCTCTAGAGGTCACGGGTTGAGCTTGACCTAGTCCAGCTCCACCTCTGTGGATCTAATGGGTGGAGGGATGGAGTTATGGTTCTAGCTCCACCCATTACGCCCAAATTACATCTAGAGAGGGGGATCTGGACTTCACGCCATGGCTCTGCAGTGACAAGCTTCTCATTTGTTTTGATATACTGCTATGAAATTCATTTCTATATGGCAGCGGTTGTCAATGTGAAAATGATTGAGATGGCCAATCAAATCAAAGTAGGCGGGGTTTACTGTTCACAGAAGCGGAGCGTGAATTCCAGCGTCAGTTTAACGTTAAAAGAGAGTGCGGCAAGATGTAACTGGCTAAAATGTTTCGAATTGAAAATATGAATTTACGTGATTCGTGTCATTTCTGAGTGTGACGAGAGAAGAAACGTTTTACGTTTTCGACATATTAGACATATGAATAAAAGAATATGTGGGCACATTTTAATGCAAATATTATTTGCAAATAGTTAGAAATTATTATTTTACAACTAGAATAAGACCTAGAATTTCATTCACTGTTATACTTCTTTATGCTTTATAAAAAAAAAGGGTTAAAAAAATAAATGAATAAAATAAAAGACATGGTTACAATTTCGATACATGATATTAATCCACAAAAAACATCTTAATACACAAAAGTGAGTGTAACATAAAATATCATAATCATGGAATAAAAAGTCAAAATTATGACTATGGAGACTACTAAATTCGATTTATGTCATAATTTTGATTTTTTAATCTCATTACTATGACTTAATTTCTCATAATTTTGGCTTATTATCTCATAATTATGACTTGGTATCCATTAATTTTGATATTATCTCATAATTTAGATTTTTTAATCTCATCAATTTTGACTTTTTAATCTCATCATTTTGATTTTTTATTCTCATAATTTAATTTTGACTCCATCTCATAATTTTGACTTTTTATCTCATATTTTTGACTTTTTAATCTCATAATTTAGTGTTTTTTATCTCATAATTTTGATTATTTCATTAATATGACCTTGTTAGCATGCCTTTTTTCTTATAATTATGACTTTTTATCTCATTATGACTTAGTATGTTAAAATTTAGACTTTTTTCATAATAATGACTTTTCATCTCACGACTTAGTATGTCATAATAATGAAATTTTGTATAATAATTTTGAAAAAAAATTCTTTTAATCTCATAGTTTCAACTTTTCATGTCATAATTTTTTATTTCATAATTACAACTTTTGAATCTCATAACCATGACTCAATTTCTCATAATTTTGACTGTTTATCTCATTATAACCTTATTATTATGCTTTTTTATCTTACAATTATGATTTTTTATCTCCTTATGACTTAGTTGACTTAGTCTATGTTATAATTTAGACTTTTAAGTCTAAAATTATGATTTACCAAATCATTCTGTATGAATTCATTCTGAATTTGGCTTTCGTATATAAATCATTCCATATCTAAATGTAATTTCAAACAAAAAAAACATATTTTTGTCATGTACATCTATAAGCTCAAATGAATCTCTCTTACCAGCTAGCTATTCAACTGAGAACGACGTTCCACCGACGGATGATCTGGATTACAGGCATCACAACTACAAAGAGATGAGACAGGTGAGACGTTTACAGGTATTCTCAAGGTCACCGAGGTCAAAGCTGAGGTTCAGATGCACGTCGCAACACGTCCCGCGTGAAGTTTGGACTCTACTTTGTACCTCTTTTGTAGTCTTGTGGAAGAGTTGCTGTCCTGCAAGTGTTTTTATGTATGTGTGTGTGAAACAGATGATGAAGGTCATAAATGAAGAATGTCCAAACATCACCAGAATATACAACATCGGAAAAAGCTCTCAAGGGCTGAAGATGTACGCCATGGAGATCTCAGACAACCCTGGAGAACATGAGACAGGTTATATGTCATGACTTCATTTTTCAAATGCTAAAACTTCTTTATTTTATTTTTTCATATATTTTCAACATGGTCTCAAATTTTTGCACCTCACTATGTATAGGTATTTTATATTCCATTAAAACTGTATTGGTCAATCACTAATTCCTCCAATTTAAAACCATGTCGAAACATGCTTTCCTAAGGTGAACCAGAATTCCGGTACACAGCAGGGCTTCATGGGAATGAAGTGCTGGGCAGGGAGCTTTTGCTGCTCTTGATGCAGTTCCTGTGTAAAGAGTACAATGACGACAATCCGCGAGTGCGCCGCCTTGTGGAGGGAGTGCGCATCCATCTAGTGCCGTCTCTGAACCCTGATGCCTATGAGCTGGCATTTGAGATGGTGTGACACACTTTAAACAAATCATCTCTGCTCTCTGCCCATGCTATTTCTGTTTGTCATGTGACTCATTGTTTACTTGGGCGGATGCTTGTTTGTCTAGGGCTCTGAAATGGGAAACTGGGCTCTGGGCCACTGGACAGAGGAGGGATACGACATTTTCCAGAATTTCCCAGACCTGAACAGTGTCCTGTGGGGTGCGGAGGACAGGGGATGGGTGCCTCGGATTGTTCCCAATCACCACATTCCCATCCCTGAGAATTTTCTCAATGGCTCTGTGAGTGAAACTGAAGAAACAGCCCTGCCTAAACACAAGTCAGCCTGGATAGATCTTACTTACAAGTTTGGATATTATGTAGTGATTTCAGAAATTAAAAAAATCTAAATAATTACATGGGTAGATAGATCAATGGATTGGGCAGCTTTTTTCAATTTTTTACAAAATGAGTAATAAGTTTGCATTTTTAAATAAGTAATGCATGGTGATGTTTAAAAAATGAGAAAATTGGGAAATTAGATTTCAATGCTTTGGGAAAATTGGGAAAATTAGATTTCAATGCTTTTGCATAGTCGCAAAATTAGGCTTCACGTTCGCTCGGAAAAGGACAAAATATATTTCATTGCTTTTGTGAGAGAACACAATAAAAAATTTTCTCTCATCTCATTTTTTCTATCACCATGTCACCTGACCTTAGTATGGAAGCCCGTTCCCGCCACTGTTGAGAAAAAAAAATATTCCGTAAGTCATGATAATGAGAAACTTTCTCATAATAATGACTTAGTAGCTCATAATAATGAGAAACTTTTCTCATAATAATGAGAAACTTTCTCATAATAATGACTTAGTATCTTATAATAATGACTTAACATCTCATAATAATGACTTAGTAGCTCATAATAATGAGAAACTTTTCTCATAATAATGAGAAACTTTCTCATAATAATGACTTAGTATCTCATAATAATGACTTAACATCTCATAATAATGACTTAGTATCTCATAATAATGACTTACCAACTTTAACTTAATCAAAAAAGAATTTTTTTTTAGAAACTTTTCTCATAATAATGACTTAACATCTCATAATAATGACTTAGTATCTCATAATAATGACTTAACATCTCATAATAATGACTTAGTATCTCATAATAACGACTTAGCATCTTTAACTTAATCAAAAATTATTTTTTTAGAAACTTTCTCATAATAATGACTTAACATCTCATAATAATGACTTAACATCTCATAACAATGACTTAGTATCTCATAATAATGACTTAACATCTCATAAAAATGACTTAGTATCTCATAATAATGACTTAACATCTCATAACAATGACTTAGTATCTCATAATAATGACTTAACATCTCATAATAATGACTTAGCATCTTTAACTTAATAAAAAAAATGAAAAAAATAAAAAAGTTTTTTTTATTAAGTTAAAATACACATTTTACTCTGCAAGGAAATCAAAGCCATAAATATAAACAAGTGATATTCCAAATTTGAGCTTGATCTAAAAAAAAAATTGCTTTTAGTAAGATTTTGTTTGGCCGCAGTACCAAAAGTTTCCACTAGGTGAAAGTTGTCTCCCATTTATTTCCAATGCGCTCATTTTTAATTTTTTTCAGGACCATTTAACCCTTTTGAATCATGTCCATTATTTTTTTTTTCTGTTCACATAGCAAGCTAAAACCTTTACCAAGTTTCATACCACTCCGATGAAGTAAATAATAATAATAATAATAATAAAAATAAAACAAAAATGACCAAAGAGCACCAGAGGGTTAAAACAAGACAAAATATACACTTACCAATGGTGTAAGAAAGATTACTTTTATTATATTCTATATTTCCAGAAATGTTGGGTGGATTAAGTAAAGGATTACTTTTAAAATTTTCTGTAACTTAATTACAGTATACTTCTGATGTAATTGCATTAAATACAGTATAGAACAATTCCATATAAAAAAAATTAATGTCTAATGTCAAAATTTATGTTTTTCATGTAACCTTCTCCCTTTAAATACTTTAGTCACTTCAAGAATAATTGATGCAATTTTATATTATTTATTTGATTTAATTAAAAGAGCAGTTTTAATGTTTATCCAGGTCGATATGGGATTTAGAAAGTTATTACTAGTAAGTAATTCAATACTTTTTAGAGTAATTAGTACAGTAATCTGACTACACTGTTGAAAATGTTATTGGTAGTTAGAAATGAATTCATTTTTAGAGCAACCCAACTGCATTACGATTTTCCTTGTCAAATAGCCTAAATGTTGGATGTTTCAGATATTCAGGAACACAAAACTACATACTAATTTTGCAACATATTAAAGAGTAAAATACACAGAAAATGAACAAACAAAAATTTACAGTAAACATCAAACTTGAACCAAAGATCAATACAATGGCGTTCATCTTGTAAGCATAGGCCTAATTGACCCTTCGCTGGCAGTTTGATTGACAGGTGATCTAACCAATCATAACCCCGAATCCGCCATTTTGTCTGTCAAAGCAGTCAGGGGAGTTAGTAGATTAACGTTGGTGAACTTGAACTTGAAAAATTGTGTGTCCTCACGTCTTTCCACGCTTGAAACAACATTCCTTCTGATGTTCATTCATGTTTATTTGATGCTATAAATGAACTAGAATGAAGAGATGATCGGTTCACGAGCTGCTTGAAGGAGACACTATACGCTATTTATTGTTTAAACTTCTTTAAAAAATGACAATATTTTAAACATGTAACTGTTTCATATGTACATGTGTTGTCAGTGTCCTCTTTGCTCTGCGATGTATTTTTCACTCCGTGAGAACATGATGTGTGGCGAACTAAAGGGGGCGGGTCTTTGCAAAGGGTCGATTCTGGTATAATTGTACTGTCAGTAATTTATATTCCAGAATTTCATTTACAAAACAAACCTTCACTCTAGGTCGCTGTTGAAACAAAGGCAATCATCAGTTGGATGGAGAGGACGCCGTTTGTTCTGGGCGCTAATCTACAGGGTGGAGAGAAGATTGTGGCGTACCCCTTCGACATGCAGCGCCCACCCCGGGACACAGGTGGGGCCAGCAGGGGAAGTCAGTCAGCGTTTGAGTACGACCATATGAACGAAGAAACATGGGCCAGGATTCAGCGACAGAATGAGGGCGCTCTTCGCGAGACGGCGGATGAAAACCTGTTTCGGTGGCTCGCCATGACTTACGCTCACAGCCACCTCACCCTGACGGAGAATCACCGCGGTGCGTGTCATACCGATGACATCACGGGAGGCCAGGGCATCATCAACCGGGCCAGCTGGAAGCCGGTTGTGGGCAGTATGTGATGATAAAAGATTCTAATCTTTGTTTAGAGTAAACATAATATTTAATCAGGTAACAAAAATGTGTTCTAAGAATGTTTGGCTAATGTTCCCGTTACGTTATGTAAACATTATTTCTGATTATTCTCTGAATGTCAAATTTTTTCAAATTTTTTTGGTAATTCGAATGTTAAAGGGAACATTCCATTTTATCATTTTGCAAATAGTATGGAAATGTTACTTTTGAAACATTCTGAAACAAGTAGTAACATTTTAAAAAATGATATATGAATGTTTAAAGGGGTGGTTGTTTATGATTTCACTTTTTTAACTTTAGTTGGTGTGTAATGTTACTGTTTGAGCAGAAACAATATCTGCAAAGTTACGAAGCTCAAAGTTCAATGAAAAGAGAGATTTTTCTTTTACAAAAATCACAATGACTACAACGAACTTCTTCCTGGGTTGGTGACATCACAATTCCCAAAATTTGCATAAACCCCGCCCCCGAGAACACACAAGAAAGGGGGCGGGGCCATGTTGGGCTGCTTTAGAGAAGAGGAAGAGTTGTTGTAGTCGAATGTTGTTGATGCCGTCATTTTACGCCGGACTGCTTCACAAACGAGGGTCAATTCAGCGAGAAAAGATGAACATGATGACACATGCTAGTGATGAGTTGATCAACTCCACAGCAACTACATCAATTTATCCACTAACTGTTCAGAAACATTAGCCAAAGTTCTAAGAATGTTCCCTGTTAGATGAGCACTTTCATAATATTCATTCTTGGTCTTATTGTAAATGATTCATGCTATTCTAGAGACAAAAAAGTGTCTTCATAATCTGTAATCAAAATGCTTTTCTTTTTTGATGATGTCACAAATCCCTTTTATTTTTAACCCCTCCCGTCTTACCACCTGACTCCATTCTTTCCTGTACTGCATTTTTATAAATATGCCATATTGTGGAAGTAAAATGTTGTATTTATTATAAGACATTGTGTTATAATGCCTCTATAGGTCTGCATAAATATTTGTTGCATTGACAGATGCAGTAGAGGCACTTAAAAACGCCTCTTTATTATCTATAAAAGAAAAAATCTCCTCTTACAGTTACGCTTTTCTGTGTTGCTTTAGGCATGAATGATTTCAGCTACCTGCACACCAATTGCTTTGAGATTTCCATCTTTCTTGGGTGTGATAAGTTTCCTCATGAGAGCGAACTGGCGTCGGAGTGGGAAAACAACCGAGAGGCTCTGCTGGCTTTCATTGAGCAGGTTACAAAACACATAGTGACATAGTGGCTAAAGTTCAAAGTTCCAGAAAATGCAGAATTTCATTTCTAGACAATGCACATTGTATAACAGCAACAACATCTCAACAAACGTGTTTCATGTGACCCACAGGTGCATCGAGGCATTAAAGGGTTTGTGCGAGATATCGATGGGAATCTTCTAGCAAATGCCACAGTGTCAGTGGAGGGAATCAAACATGATGTCAAAACAGGTAACAGACATACTGTCATCCTAATAGATCTAATACGTCTTGAAATTATGAGATAAAAAGTCGAAATTATGAGATAAAATTGAAATTATGACATACTAAGGGCTGGTTCACACAGAACATGTTTTTTCATTCCGCTGCACTACTTTTTCGTTGTTTTTCTCTGTTAATGCAAGCTAGACGGACATGTTTGACCATTGCTAATCTTTTGCAGCTTCTCGTGCATGACATGGCATTCTAAAAACGCAGCACTCAAGTTAAAAGAAATTAAACTTTTAAAAAACGGTTCTTTGCATTTTTTCTCTGTGTGAATGTGTCAAACTTAGCAAATGAAATGTAAAAATCAAAATTATGAGATAAAAAGTCTAAATGATGACTTTCTGTCATAACTGACTTTTGTCAGAATTATGACTTTTTAAGCCAGAATTAAAAAATTTTGTCAGAATTTCAATTTTGTTTTAATATCATAATTGACTATTTAAAAAGTCAAGGTTATGACATAAAAAGTTGTAATTATGAAGTACTAAGTCATAAGTATGACATTAAAATGTCGAAATTATGACAAAAAAAATTAAATTCTGACTTACAAATTCATAATAATGACATTAAAAAATTGAAATTATGACAAAAATTTGGAATTATGACATACTAAGTCAAGTATGACATTAAAAAGTCGAAATTATGACCAAAAAAATAAAATTCTGACATAAAAATTCATAATAATGACATTAAAAAGTTGAAATTATGACATAAAAATGTGGAATTATGACATACTAAGTCATAAGTATGACATTAAAATGTCAAAATTATGGAGAAAAAATTTAAATTCTGTCTTAAAAATTCATAATAATGACATTAAAAAGTTGAAATTATGACAAAAATGTGGAATTATGACATACTAAGTCAAGTATGACATTAAAAAGTCGAAATTATGACAAAAAGTTGAAATTCTGACTTAAAAATTCAATTATAACATTAAAAACTTGAAATTCTGACAAAAAGTTGAAATTATTTAATACTTTTTGTCATAATTTCGATTTGTTAATGTCATAATTATTAAATTTCAAAATTTCAAATTTATATCATAATTTTGAGTTTTTAATGTCATATTTATGACTTAGTATGTTATAATTTCAACTTTTTATGTCATAAGTATGATTTACAAAAGCATGATTTTTTATGGCACTTAAAGTCTCATTTGTTAACAGTTAATGCACGAACTAACAATGAGCAAAATATTTTTTATAGCATTTATTAATCTTTATTAATGTTAGTTAATAAAAATTATCATTTTCATGTTCGTTCACAGCGCATTAACTAATATTAAAAGATACAACTTTTGATTTTAATGGTGAAATAGTAAATGTTGAGATTAACGTTAATATTAATAAATGCTTTATAAGTATTGTTCATTCTTAATTCACGTTAACAAATGAAACCTTATTGTAAAATATTGAGGAGTATGTCATATTAATCCACACTTCTTTTTCCTAAAGCTGCCACTGGCGATTACTGGCGTCTTCTGAACCCAGGCGAGTATCGTGTTACTGCAAAAGCGGATGGTTATTCTTCCCAGACTCGTCTTTGCATCGTGGGCTATGATGCCAATGCGACACCCTGCAGCTTCACTCTGACCAAATCCAACTGGGCTCGTATCCGACAAATCATGGCCCAGAGTGGGAAGAGGCCAAGACTGGTTACCAACACCCCCGGAAACACAAACAACCGTGTCATTGTGGAGAGCACAGGGGCCGCCGCGGCCCCCCAGAATGAACGTCTGCGTCGCATACGACTGATGCGCATGCGTAAAATGCGAATGGAGAGGCTGAAAGGCACCATGACCACCACAACAACCACAACAACCACGACTACACCTCCACCCACCACAACAGCCATGCCAACAACAGAGGCCTCTTGGTTTGACTTGTGGTTTGAACTGGACAATGCAACCACTCAAGACTATAACTTTGAGTACAGAATAGATGACGATTAGAGAAGGATTGTATGGAAATGTGTGGAATATTGCCTTCTTTAAGCTTTAAGCATTTAGGCTCGTAAATTACAAATCACGCTCTCTCTGTGGAACAGAGTATAAAAGACATATCGTTATTATTTAATTCTAGGGGTTTATGTGAATAGTCACAAGATTGGGGTATTGCTAATAAAAGAAGGCAAAATGACTTATTTCTGAGCTGTTTTCAAATGACATGCTTGTGTACACGAATATTATAATGTGCACATTTTTTCTAATAAAATGTCTCAATATCATTTTGTGTCCATGTTATGTGTAATGTAAGTCAAAATACAATTGTGCGTATTTATATGCAGCCTACATTAAGATGTAGTTTCAAATAAACTATCGCCATCATGCACTTAATGTAGATACACTGAGGTTAATTTAGCACTGTTTTAATAATAAATGCATTGTAAGTCCCTCATGATAAAATCATGTGCTAAATATAAAATGACTAATTAGCATTATGTAATGCTAAAATGGTTGATGGGCTGGTTTGTAGACAGTCAGGCTAGAACCTACTCAGAGCAAAGCGTCTTAGAATGATTACATTTTTTACCAGTGTATATATATATATATATATATGTGTGTGTGTGTGTGTGTGTGTGTGTGTGTGTGTGTGTGTGTGTGTGTGTGTGTGTGTGTGTGTGTGTGACATTTAAAATTCTGCAGGGTTATTATAGCTTTAATTTGCCTAGAGCCCTTGCTGGAAACTTTTGTTTTTGTGTACGTCAGCTTTTGTGGGTCTTTATAAGGGACTATATATGTATATATATATATATATATATATATATATATATATATATATATATATATATAAAATATTATTAAAAATATATATAAACATATATATATATATATATATATATATATATATATATATATATATATATCGATAGAATATGGACATTAGACTTTTATTTTGAAAACGTCAGCTGATTTTGGTATTTATGAGGCACTTTTATTTTTCTATGTCCGCTTTCGTGAATATGGACCCGAGACTTTTATTTTGTGCACGTCAGCTAAAATGGGTGTGATTGAGGGTCTTTTATTTTGAAATGCCGCTTTCTGCCAGCTAGCAAGTTTCTGTACAAGAAAAATCCTCGGATAGTTGTGAGCTGATTAAACACTTTCTGGACTATCCTGGATGCCAGTGATATTATAATTGATTATACAAATAGTAATTATTTTCATTACCATAATAACACGCCAGAGTAATCGTTGTTAGTTTAGACAAATAAATAAAAGTTATTCTGACCTGTTTAGATTAGCTGTTAGCGGATTAGCTTCAGTCTTGGCTGTTTTAAAAAGAGCAGGTAAGATTGACAATTGTTTATGTTCATATACAATGTCACATCTCACATTATCGAAACGGTTTAAGAAAGATTAATCTTAAGAAAGATTATTCTGGAGACATCGAGGAATTTAGAGCTAGCACGACTGCTAAGCAGCTGTTAGTCATCAGCCTGTTGAACTGTATTGAATCATAATGAAGACACAGCTGAACATCCACTTTAGAAACCTTCTGGTAATCTCATCCGAGGTTTCCATGTATTGAGATCCTTTCTAGAGGCTTTTTATACGCTGAAATGTTATGTATGGGTGTGGTGTAGTGGTTAAGGATTTGGGTGGCAATTGAAAGGTTGTAGGTTCAAACCCCATCATCTAATGGTGTCTCTTTGTATCTAAGCTAAAAGACTGCTATATTGTCCTGTGTTTGAAATAATCAATGCAAGTCACTCAGGATAAAATTATTGCTTTATCTGAATAATCAATTAATAAAAATAGCCCTGAATCAACCTCAGTGTTTATTTTTTTTAAAATAATTTTTTAATGTATTATTTTATTTATAATGTATTGAAACATTGATTATTCCACACAATAAATAATAAAATAAAATACAAATAAATCATAAAATAATGTGTTGTTTTTGTTGATGTGTCGGTGCAGGTCCTGCCCAGAAACACCATGAAACTCTACAGTCTGAGCATCTTGTATAAAAGCTCAACGAAGTCCAACCTGCTGAAGGCGGCGTACGATCTGTCATCATTCAGTTTCTTCCAGAGATCCAGGTACAACATCTTGGATGTCTTGTACATAATTGACCCTTCGCAAAACCCGCCTTCTGTTGCTATGTCTGACAAGTCATGCGCTCTCACGCCACACATCATGTTCTCGCGAAGTGAAAAATACATCGCGGAGCAAAGAGGACACTGACAACACATGAAACAGTTTCATATTTAAAATATTGTAATTTTTTACAGGGGTTTCAAAAATAAAGAGCGTCTAGTGTGTCTTTAATGTGTCGTGACAGATCGCTGTAGCTCCTCGTGAACCGATCATCTCTTCATACTAGTTCATTTATAGCATCAAATAAACATGAATGAACATCAGAAGGAATGTTGTTTCAAGCGTGGAAAGACGTGAGGACACACAGTTTTTCAACGTTAATCTATAGGCTACTCCCTGACAGCTTTGTCGGATAAGATGGTGGATTTGGGGTTATGATTGGTTAGATCGCCTGTCAATCAAACTGTTTGCGAAGGGTCAATTCACTGTATGCTTTTATTAAAGGCACAGTTCACCCAAAAAAGAAAATTCTGTCATAATTTCCTCATCCTGTATGAATTTCGTTCATCTGCTTAACACAAGGGAAGATATTTTGAAAAATATGGGTAACCAAACAGTTGATGGTCCCCATTGATTTCCATAGTCTTTTCTTTCCAAATGAGTCAATGGGGTCCTTCAACTGTTATAACTGCATCTATAAACTGCTTTTGCTTTCCAGTGTTCAGGAGTTCATGACGTTCACCAGTGCTCTTATCGTTGAGCGTTCAGCATTAGGAAGTCGCGCTTCTGTCAAAGAGCAAGGTCAGATATAACATCAAGTCTTGCATGTTTCCTCCTGGTCTGATTGTAGCTGTTGAGTGTAATTGTAGCTTATGCAGGATGCTAAAAGACTAGTTATTAGGTTTACTGTGTCATTAAAGCACCAAACTGACTCAAAATCAGTTTAATAGAGTAATACAGAATGCATCCCCTTATGAAAACTAAGTACACTTTCGCATATTTTTAAGAGTACAAATTATGGAAATAATATACTTAAGCATGACCTGAATGTAATGTGATTGGACGCTTCATTGCATATTAATTCAATTAAATGTTGTAAATTTGTATTAAATGCAGTTAACTGCACTTTTTAACACTTAAATAGGACTAAAGTACATATTTATATTTTATGTAATTACTTTCATTGTTTTTGAAACATGTTTAATATATATAAAATATGTATTTTATATATTTGTAATCACATTTGAAAGGATAAAGTTGCAATTTGATCAAATTTAAAATATATTAACTTTAAATCTAATATCGAATAACACGCACACAAAGTTAAAATTAATAGCAAGTACTTTACATATGTTTAGTAAGTTAGTCAACAGTTTTTTAAAATATAGTTTGAAGGACACATTCAGTAGAATTAAGCACTTGTTTTTCACAGTGGTTTGTGGCGCTGCTCAAAGCAGTGATTGATTGATTGATTGATTGTGTGTTTTCGTCTGTTAGAGTATTTGTGTCACGTGTACGTGCGGAATGACAATCTCGGTGCCGTTGTGATCGCAGACAGTGAATATCCCTCCAGAGTCTGTTTCACTTTACTTGACAAGGTGCGTCTTGTTGACTTTAAGCTTTTCATAACCAATACTAATAACATTAGCAAGATGAATACTGCCAACATCCATCCATCTATCCATCTATATATCCATCCATCATTCTATAGTTCATCCATCCATCATTCTATATATCCATCCATCCATCCATCATCTATCCATCAATTGTTCCATCAATCACTCTATATATCCATCCATTATTTATAATTAAAAATCATCTCATAATTAAAATTATTCTCCTCATTAGAAATAATTTTGAGATATTTACTGGTTAGGCATCAGCATTTTCTCTCTTAACCGGGTTTGTGTTTGTCTGTAGGTGTTGGATGAGTTCTCCAAGCAGGTGAACAGTATAGACTGGCCTTCTGGATCACCGGCGACCATTCAGTACACGGCACTGGACAGCCATCTGGCTAGATACCAGGTGTAACATTAATGAAAATAATAATGAAACTGTCAGGATAAGCTACGTAGTGGTCAATATTGATATTCAAGGGTTTTAATGGCACTTGTTTAGTAAACACAGCACATTTTATGGCATCTAATGGTTCATTTCATGTTCTGCAGAATCCTCGTGAGGCTGACGCTATGACTAAAGTGCAAGCTGAGCTGGACGAAACCAAAATTATTTTGGTGAGCAAATTATGCCGTGATCAGTGTTGAATGCAGGCTTTGTTTGATACTTGGTTTTTTGATCGTGCTGGCATTTGTATTTTAATTTAATTTCGTCTCTCCAGCACAACACAATGGAGTCGCTGCTGGAGAGAGGAGAAAAACTGGATGATTTAGTTCAGAAATCGGAGCATCTGGGAAACCAATCAAAAGCCTTTTATAAAACGGTCAGTATTTTACATGCACGTGAAACACAGCAACAGGACATGCAAATTATTGCGTGTTTCAATAATGTCAATATTGCTATACAAATTTAAAGCTTCATTAGTGGTGTTTTCTTATTGCTTGTTGTTAATCCATAAAATCAAGTATTAAATGTGATGTTACTGTTTTTTTTATGGTCCAGGCACGCAAGCAGAACTCGTGCTGTGAGGTCATGTGATCGCGATGAAGTATCTGATTTGGACTGGACTCTTCGGCCACCTCTCCTCTCTGATTTTCTATTTTTTTCCCCTCTCTTTCTCTCTGTCCTGGGGTGGGCTGGTGCTTTTATCATGCAGCAGTCATAGCGAATACATGAGAGAAACCATCCAATGGTAGACAATGACAGGCTCAGAGGGGGCTGATTTCCCATGATGCACCACACTTACTCTGCCATCGGTTTTCATGTTGTGTGAGAACTTGGTTTTCTTCAGCGGTTCCTCAGGGTCTGACACAAGCTCAAAACGGATACGGATAAAAGCATAGAGGGGCTCGAGTCAAACGTCCCCGCTGTGCCTTACTTTTAGACACAAGTGTGTTGATATCAGACTGTTTATTTAGCCTTATCAACGGAGAACATGAGTAAAAATGCTGCAATCTCTATATTTAAACTCATTATTCGGCTTTGGCAGTTTTGAAGCGCCTTGTAGAGTGGACATGTAGCGTGAATTCTTTTTTTAATGTGACAACGGTAAACAATGTTAAATATTGATGTGTTCATAACATTTGGATTCTCAATCCTCAATATTGTGCACCCCATGAGTGACTGACCAAATTAAATGTTTCAGAGTCTGTTTGTGTACTATTCTAATACTTTTTTCTCTTGAAAATGTAAATAAATAACTGAATCATACTGGCTTTGGTTCCCTGTATCTTGAGTTTTTAATACTTTGTCAGTGCACATATGAAACATTCCTGCAGTATTTTCATTTGATTATAAATAAACCAGCTGGTGGTTCATAAAGAACATGTATTGTGATATTTAAGAATAATAATAAAGCCTTAAAGTGTGGTTTACTGTGAAATCAGCCCCCTTGATCCTCGTGTGATGGTAAATGCGGTTGTGAGTGTAAATCTGTGCTGTGTTAGTGATTGTGTTTGGTCACATGACTCTCGCTGGACCTCTCAAATGCTGTATCCAATCTAATGACGCTTTGCTGCTAACAGCCTGAAGGCTCTTGGTTTAAAATTAATGTGCTTTTTCTCTTGTTGTAAAGCTTAAATATACATGCACAAAAGTTTGGGGTAAAACCAGCATTGTCTGGGTGAACCTGTGAAGAACATGTCCAGTGGCCGGTTGCATAAACTGTTTAGACTAGTCTTAAAAGTTTGTCTTCTAAGTTTTTTCATTAAGACTGCTCCTAACTTTTTAACACCAGTTATGTGAAATGGTAGATTGGTCTAGTTGGAAAAGTAAAACTGGTTAACTGCTAGTTGGCCATGGTTCATTCTAATTTGCATATTTATGCATTATTCTAGTCCGTTAGTATGAGTAGTGTGTTCACACTGAAAATTTTAAGTAGAAAAAGTGCACTTAATTAACTGCAAAAAGTAAGTGTGGAATGTTGGACACTTCATGCACTCAACTGTCACAGTTTTAAATGGGACCGAAAATTAATGCCCCTTTTACCAGATGTAATATCAGTCTCTGGTGTCTCCAGTGAAGTTTCAGCTCAAAATCCCCCACAGATCATTTATTAGAGCTTGTCAAATTTGCCCCTATTTGGATGCGAGCAAAAATACGCTGTTTTTGTGTGTGTCCCTTTAAATGCAAATAAGCTCCACTTTCCAGAAGAGGGCGGAGCTTTAACAGCTCAACAACAACAAAGTTGGAGAATCTCATGCAGACAAAATGACGAAATTGTTCATCCTTACATTGTTCAAACCGGAGTCGACACTGATGGAGAGACTCAGGAAGAAGTTACAACTTTTAGACGTTTCTGAACAGTTAATGGATAAATTGATGTAGTTACTGTGGAGTTGATCAACTCATCACTAGCATGTGTTGTCATGTTCATCTTTTTTCGTTGAATTGATCCTCGGTTGTGAAGCAGTCCGGTGTAAAATGACGGCATCAACAACACTACTACAACAACTCTTCCTCTTCTCTAAAGCAGACCGACATGGCCACGCCCCCTTTGTTGCATGTTTATGTAAATTTTGGGCTTTATGATGTCACAAACCCAGGAAGAAGCTCGTTGTAGTTCCTACCAGCCGTTTGTTGTAGTCCTTAAAAATGATTTCTGTAAAAGAAAATCTTTGAACTTTGAGCGTCGTAACTTTGCAGATATTGTTTCTGCTCAAACAGCAACATTACACACTAACTAAAGTTAAAAAAGTGAAATCATAAACAAGGACCCTTTTAATTATGTAGCAGGGGGGGGGGGGGCTTTAGAGTCCGATGTTGGATGAAAAATTAACAGTAAATCAGCATACGACATGGTTGAGTGCATAGTGTATGGTCATTTGGGACACAACTACAGTCTTAACTTAGTAGCTAAGTTTATGCAACTGGCCCTAGGTCTTATTTCACTCCAAAATCATAATTTGTTTTCTTTTACCAATAATGTTTTTCATTCTAACAATTAAGCACAAATTTCCCTGAATTTTCATTATCGTAATGCAAAAAAAAGAGATTTTTTAAAAATAAATTGTAAAGTACTTATATGCCATGATATTTATTGTACCAGTTTAAGTTTAAAAAATCTTTAAGGCACAATATGTAAGATTTTTGGATTAAAATATATAACACTAGAACAGTGTTATATATTTTCTTGACGTGTGTACTTACATTATGCCAAATGTTGCCAAGAATGTTTGGTTACACTTTATTTTAAGGTGTCAGTATTACAGTGTAACTATACATTTAAGTACTGAGTAATGACAATTAACTACATGTACTTACTATAAGGTTATGGTTAGAATGAGGGGTTGGTTTAGGGTTAATTGCATGTAATTAGGCATAATTTCTAGTTATTACTACAGTAAATATATGTAACAATGACACTGTAAAATAAAGTGTTACCAAATGTTTAGATCCAGAGAAATAAGCAATTTTAACCAGGACACGGGCGGTGTCCATGTGTCGCCTATTAATGACATCATACCCGCGTTACCCTCGGTTTCCGATTTTATTTTGTAGAAACCATGGAAACACCAAAGACGCTTTAATATATTACATGCTTTATTAGAAAAAGGAACGTCTATTTGGATAAATTTATAGACAGAAAACTAATCATTGTTATATTGCTAAACACGTTTAATCTTATTGTTGAATCTCGTTTTCTTGATTATATTAATATGATATTGTAATATGGATCTAACGTACTGCAGTTTGCAACAAGTGTCTCACAGCAGCCGCCGAGTGAACGCACAGAGTAACGCTATAACATCATTTTCAACACACAAATGTATGTAATATGATAAACAGCGCTGTTACTCCACATACGCTTGACCGGGAGGAGTGAAAGCGGCGACTGCGGCATAATAAAAGCTCCGCTGCTCTCGAGGCATGTGTCGCTCACGTCTCTCATTAGCAATCGCTCCAGCGGCCTCGTTTCTGCTCACACAACACTCGCTCCTGCTCTGCTTCATGCTACAGTAATGTTAATAATCTCATCCATGAATATAATTTCTTCCCGAGTCCCGTCGGATTCTTTTCTCCTGGCTGTGATGACATCTCCCATATTCTCGACGTCATCAAACTACGCCTTTGTTTTGAACAGGCGGCCTCTAGTGGCAAAAAATTACATATTGTGCCTTTGACACACAAAAAAAATGTTTTAAACAGTTGTGAATAATGGAAATTAAATTGCAATGTCTTACAGTAATGAGAAGTTGGGGGTGAAACATGCTTAATTGTGATGAAAATCTTAAAGTCTTAAAATATGCTTTATTTTCTTTAAGCAAAACAGGATTTTTTCATTTTTGTGGCGAAATCATGTTTTTCATGGGATTCACTCATGTTTCTCAGTAGATAGATGTAAATGTACTGTACCAGCTCGTACTAGAGGAACGTTTTGTATGATTGACGTGATGAACTCGAGAATCTACACATCCTTAAACTCATCACTATGACATGTTCAAACACTAATGTTGTGGTTTTTATACGTCAGTAGAGGTGGATTGAAATTTCTTACTCCATGGAGTGTTGTGTGTCTGTGTGTGTGTGTGTGTCAATGTTTATATTCAGTAAACATTTCTTCTGTGTTTGCTTTTGAATGGTTGAAGTGTTTCAGCACAGCAAACATGACAGTGTTATACTTGCATCTAAATGAGTGTGCAGTAATACAATATACATATCTGCCCTCAGCAATATACAAGTTACACTTCTCGTGTACGACTAACAAACCAATTGGTAAAATAGTGTAAGAGGTGCCTTTTTCTGGTGATTGCCATTGCCAAATTATTGCTGGCTTATTTTAGAAGAACCTGAGCATTTAGTGATGTTTAAAAATAATTGTTACCCTTCACATACTCATTAATTGTACCAAAATTGAACATGCTGACTAATAATAAATATTTGGCATTAACAAAACATGCCTTACATTGGTTTTTAACCATTAACCTGCACCATAGTTAGTCTGTTGTGTTCTTGTGATCATTGAGTAGTTTTTGTGGACATCATTTTACAACTGCAAGATCTATTTGTCCATTTATATGGATATAAAAGTTTTATTTTAGTTGAGAAAGAAGTCATATTTCACATTCAGTATTAATAGAGCACGATATGTTCAAATTTCATAAGAAATATTTTAAACATGCAGTGAGACAGGATGATGGTTACAGATCACTGCATGTTTATAAAGTGTCCAGACGATTAGTTGCGTCAAGATTTCCTCAACATCCCAATGTCTCTGAAGCTGTTAGGATTTCCCAGCCTTCTTTTCACCACGCTGCTTCTTCGTGTAGCGAAAACTCCTCAATGGATTAGATTTACCCTTGAAATTCCTCTTCTAATGCAACATAAATAGAAAAGATATATTATGCACAATTCAAGTCAAAAATTTAAAGTCTTTGGGATGTGCTGGAGGAGACTTCACAGAGTGCTCACCTCTTGTATTGTCAATACAAGATCTTGACCAAAAATTGATGCACCTTTTGATGGAAATAACATCACAATATTTAAGATCTTGTATTGACAATGCAAGAGGTGAGCACTCTGTAAAGTCTCCTCCAGCACAACCCAAAGACTTTCAGTGAATTTAAAGAGGTGCCAATTCATGTGTGAAAATGATTCTTCAAGCTCTCTGAACCATTCTTTAATAATTTTAACCCTGATGAATATTGGCATTGACATCCTGGAATATGGCCATGATGTGTCTCCTACATGTTTATTATTGTCTTCCTACATGGTTGTTTAAGACATGAAAAGCTACATACTCCATTAATCAGGGTTAGAAGAACTGTTGCCAAACATATAACATGCTAGAAACATGATAAATCACTGCAATAACGATCCAGTCATAGACTCTTAAAGTGTTAGTTCACCCAAAAATGAAAATTCAGTCATTAATTCCTCTCCCTCATGTCGTTCTACACCCGTACACGTTCATCTTCGGAACACAAATTAAGATATTTTTTGATGAAATCAGATGGTTCAGTGAGTCTCTATTGACAGCAAGATAATGAACACTTTCAATGTCCAGAAAGATACTAAAACATATTTAAAACAGTTCATGTGACTACAGTGGTTCAACCTTAATATTATAAAGCCACAAGAATACTTTTTGTGCACCAAAAAAAAATCTCAAAATAACAACTTTTCCACAATATCTAGTGATTAGGCTTCGTTACGCCATAATTGATTCAAAAGTCACATGACCTATTGAAATTTTGAATCACTTACGACGTAACGAGGCCTCGTTTACTGAAATCATGTGACTTTGGCGCTCCGAATCACTGATTCGACACAAAAGATTCGTAAAGCTTCACGAATCAGTGTTTTGAAATCGTCCATCACTAGATATTGTTGAAAAGTCGTTATTTTGTTCACAAAAAGTATTCTCGTCGCTTTATAATATTAAGGTTGAACCACTGTAGTCACATGAACTGTTTTAAATATGTTTTAGTATCTTTCTGGACATTGAAAGTGTTCATTATCTTGCTGTCAATAGAGACTCACTGAACCATCAGATTTCATCAAAAATATCTTCATTCGTGTTCTGAAGATGAACAAAGGTCTTACGGATGTAGAACGACAAGAGGGAGAGGAATTAATGACTGAATTTCATTTTTGGGTGAACTAACCCTTTAAATGTTTGCTTATTGAAATCTGCAGTGTATAACATTCCTTCTCAGCCCTTAAACTCATTCTGTATGTAGCGTTAAGTTGAGTTTTGAAACCATTAAAGTAAACGAACGATTTGTTTTCTCACCTTAAGGCTGCTCAGCATCACGGCACTTGCTTTAAACCTCCTTTTTCTCCGTTGCTTCAGAGGATTGACGAGACTTTTCAGCGCAGCTGGGACTGAAACGGACATGAGAAATGTGTTTGAGATCCATTTGTCAGTCTTTCCAATATATAGATCAATATAAAGGCAATCGCTCCTTACTCAGGTAATCGGGCAAGTTTTTCATGTGAGGTTTGATGATGGCGGGATGAAGGTCTTTGTCGTGTCGGAGCAGCTGCAGGTCTCTGGGATTGTCTTCAAAGTACGTCTATCGGATAAAGGAAATTAGTTACTACAGTAAATCAACAGTAGAGATTAACTGGTTAAAGTGATGCGAGTTTAAAGAGCACAAACCTTGAGTTTCTCTGAATTGAGCAGCTCTTGTTTGATCTCCTTCAGTCTGGCCTCCTTCACCGCCTGCTTTGTGACCGATCTCATGGCATCCTGGGTAAATTATACCATACAAGAGACTTCAGCTGAAACCAACCACGAATATAGCTTCAGTACTGTAAGAGGACGCAAACATACCCGACATCTGTATCTGAAGCCTTCGATTTCCTCCATTTTGAACCCGTATGGCTTCAAAACACATTCTGTGTCTGAAAACAGAGGAATACATTTTTCTTAAAACACGCAACTGTTCTTTCCTTTCTTCTGCAACATTTGCATGAAATTTAAAAAAAAAAAAAAAATAAATATTTAGGATATTTAAAGGGGTGATATTCTAAACAATACCAGCATATTATTTAGAATATATATATATTTTTTAATGTTAGTTTAGAATATTTGGATTTTAACAGTACAAGCAGGCAGTTATCCGTGACTATTTTAAAATAAATATCCTCTTTTACCTCCAGTAAGAGCGTTTTCAACTTCCGTGAGCGTTGGGAGTTCTGTATGAGATATGAAGGACAGCGCAGTGCCGGGATTATCCGCACGAGCCGTTCTAAAGGGAAGCAGGGAAAATCAGGATTATTAGTATTATTGTAAACTAATTCTGTTGAAGTACTAAATTTATAAAACTGAAATAAATATAAATTAATGCAGAATAGAATTAAAAATAGGACTATAAAAATGACCAAAGTGCAAATCAGTATACTATTAAAACTAAAATAATTTTAGTTAATTTTAATAAAGCTGAAATAAATTAAAATATAAATATTAGATGAAAAACTTAATCTAAAACAAAAAATTTAAATGGCAATAAAAGGAAATAAAATAAGTTTATGTTGAAGTACTAAAATGTCTAGAACTGAAATAAATGCTAAACAGAATTAAAAAAAGACCATAAAAATGACAAAAGCACATACAATTACTAAAACTAAAAATAATAATTAAATCAGTATGTTAACTAAAACTACATTTATAACAATTAAAAATAATTTATCAATTCAAATAAAGCTGAAATGAAATAAAATATAAACATTACATGAAAAACAAAATCTTAAACCGAGATTAGAATTCGCAACTAAATGAAATAAAACTTCTAAAACTGTAATAAATGAATT
Source organism: Zacco platypus (assembly GCA_038088235.1). NCBI lineage: Eukaryota > Metazoa > Chordata > Actinopteri > Cypriniformes > Xenocyprididae > Zacco > Zacco platypus. The sequence continues at coordinate 18,602,286 of CM076086.1, forward strand.
CTAAACAGAGTTAAACAATAGACTATAAAAATGAAAATAATTACTAAAACTGAAAATATAAATATATGTAAATCATTATGTTAACTAAAGCTACTTCCATAACTATTAAAATAATTTTCATTAATTTAAATAAAGCTGAAACAAAAAAATTATGATAAACTTAATTAGAATTCATGCTAAATAGAATTAAAAAATAAACTATGAAACTGAAAATATAAAAGAAATAAATCACCATGTTAATTAAAACTAAATTTATAATTTTCGCTAATTGAAATGACGTTATCGGACAATAATCATCAGTGTACCTGCCAACACGGTGAATGTAGGAGTCGACTGAAGTGGGAAAGTCAAAGTTGATCACATTAGACACGTTGTGAAAGTCGATCCCTCTGGAAACACCATATTCCCTGTCTTTGCCTCTGGGAGGACAAAACAAAAGTCAGTATTAAATGTTTAAAGCTGAAACCATTTCAACACACCAACCACTTTCAAGATAATATTTCATATTTTAAATGTTTCATTTGCTAGTAGGAACTCATACTTTCCACTTTTCCCAGAGTTCTTTTTTTTCTTCCCTCCCTCCTGTGTTTTCTGGGAACTTCCAGTGGGATTCTCTAGTCCTTGTTCATCTGTGGCGATAATGAAATTGTAGAAGCCCTGGTTAAACTGAGCGATAATGTGACACCTGAAAAACAAACCAAAATATAACATCTTTCATGTAATTTATGGACCATCTAACGGTGCAGAAAAGGCAGCTTTAAAAACACAAACCCACCTTGAGTGAACCGGCAGTTCAGAGTTCAGGACACAAGCAGGGATGCTGAACTGCTCCAAAAACAGCTTGAGCCGGTAACAGCGGTTCACGTCGCCAACGAATATGAGCGTCTTCCCTCGAACCAGGCCGAGCTTCAGGAGCGTGTAGATGAGCAGGAACTTATCCTCCTCCTCACATTTGATGCTGTACTGCTGGAGCTGAGAGCTGTCGGGCAGCTGGGAACCCTGGAGCTTCAGCGTCACCTACAACACAGAGGAAAACGGTCAGATCCAGCCAACACACACAAGCTGCTAATGCATCTTCTGCACTCACTGGGTTGTGGAGGACGAGCTCTTTCAGGGCCTGAACGTCATCATTCAGCGTGGCCGACATGAGGAACGCCTGGTAGATCTTGGGTAAGTGGCTGCAGAGACAAATAGTAGATGTTGTACCTTAAAAAAAAGTGAATTGAAAGATGTGTGTACCATATATTCTGGAATATAAGTCGTGTTTTATTTATCATTTGAAACCTGTTGCGACTTATATAACGCATGCACAACGTGTAAAGCACGCACATTTGTATTTGTGTTGAATGAGAGAGGGACGGGAGCACATTTCCCACTGTAATTTTCCCTTTAGATGTGCCAATTTTCTTCGCTATAATTTGCGTTTGTTTTATACTTATATTTTTAATTCCTGTGCTGTTCTGAATCCTGTTAAATTACCTAAAATACACGTTTTATAAGTTCATAATGTTTATAAACGATTTGTTTTAATTCACCAATATTTGACATTGTTTTTGGAAATAACAAAATGTTACTTTTCTCTCCATGACTGCGTTTACATGTGCACCAATTATTTCTCATAATCAGAGTAAGGTCTTAATCGCAGAAAGAAATTTACAGGACGAGCAGAACTACGTGCAATTTTCATTACTCTGATTATTCGCTAATAAGTATGGTTATACCACACTCACTCCCGCCATTTGCTTTAATCTACTCGCATCAAATTAAAAATATATTTTTACAGTCGTGCTGGATATTATTTTGTGCCGTGATGAACATCGCAGAGTCAGGTTTGCCTGCGCTTTCGTCGTGTTCTTCGAGCCGTCTGGATGAAGATACTGTGCAGGAAGTTGTGCTGACAGATTTGGGGAGTTCATTCATGAAGTTGCGTGAACACACGGCATCCGTGAACATGTGTACTTTGGTCAGAGCGAGAATAATGCGATTAAGGTGTTTATATGCCTTGTATATGTGTCCCTGGATCAATCTTAAGCCAATCTTAAGTCGCACATTTATATTTGCAGCAATTGTATGAGTCAAAATGATCAATTTTACTTTTATGCCAAAAATAATTAGGATAGTAAGATCATATTTTATAAATTTCCTACTGTAAATATATCAAAAATGTATTTTTGTGAGTGGATACGCATTGCTAAGGAGTTCATTTGGACAATTTTTAAAATATTTTTTGCACCCTCAGATTACAGATTATCAAATAGTTGTATCTTGGCCTATCCTGACAAACCATACATGTAATGTAATGTAACATCAATGTAGAGCTTATTTATTCAACGTTCAGGTGATGTATAAATCTCAATTTCAAAAAATTATGACTGGTTTTGTGGTCCAGGGTCACGTATTGTGATTAAAATCGGCGTACATACACCACCTGGTTTAATGCGATTATGCTTACGATTATGAGCTTAATCGCATTCCTTCAATCAAAGTATTGTGTTTACATCAGGCAAAGTTTATTCAATTATAATTCCATTATAATCTCATTATGAGAGTCCATGTAAATGCACTGGATGATGCAATTTTGGCCCGGTCTGATTTTTTCCCCCTGCAAAATACGGCTAACAAGACACGTACCACAGCAGGCTTTTAAGGTCTGCTTCAAACCCAAACGAGAAGACGAGATCAGCCTCGTCGATGACCAGCATCTCTAATGAAGAGTGCAGCTGCAGGTTTTGGGCGTTAATGTGAGCCTGAACACGGGACGGCGTGCTGACCACAATATCTGGCTTCTCCATTAAAATGGGCCTGTGAAAGACAAACAATTGTAAATATTTTTTGCAATCAATAACATTGAATTGCATTTAGAAATGAGGCTTGAGAGCTTAAATGAGACTTAATGAGATTAAACCTATTCCTGAATGAACTTGATTTAACATGAAGATGGTTATTATTGTTAAAGGGGTCCTATTATGCTTTTTTACATGTTCATCTTTTTTTTAGTGTGTAATGTTGATGTTTGAGCATGAAAAAGCTCAGCAAGTCCCTCCAACACGAGTTATTCTCTATCTCACTGTTTCTGAACTCCCTGAAACGCCTCCATTGTAGTCTTGAGTTTTCTTGGGAATGAACATGTCACAATATTCCTCATTTAAATAATTCATATGCAGAATAAAGGGGCGGGGCCTGGTTGTGTTGAAACTGGCAGTTATGGTAAGGGGCGGGGCATTTCCCAAACACCAATCACAACACACTGGTCCAGCCGACCAATCAGAGCACATTGTGCTTTTCAGAAGGAGGGGCTTCATAGAGACAGGAACTAAACAGAGCGTTACTGACAGACTGGGAAGAGAGGAGCTGAACAATGGAGAATATGAACATTCAAGCATGGAAAAACAAAGCTAAAAATAAATAAAATACAAATATTAGATGATATAAACGGAAATAAAACATAATAAACTTAAATAATAATATTAAAAACCATAATAATAATTTGACAAAAATAATATTATATAATAAACAAAAATAATTTTGTTGACAAAAAACAAAAAAATAATAAAACTGTAAATATTAAACAAATTCTAATTCAAAATATTAATAAATACTATATACGTATATAAATAATACTAAAATATCCCTGAAATTTAATTTTACTTCTTGCATTCAACATTTCGAATCTCTATAGTGGTTGTTTTGTTGAAATGATGGTTCCTTTGACTTATAAAACCAAAAAGTCATTTCTAATACATACATTTCAAGAAAGACATCAACACATTTTATATCAAATTTAGTGATTTGCTGTAATACTGACTTCTGTGCCGATATATCCGCCTTCCCAGAGATGTCGGCCACTCGCACGTCTCTGCCGCAGTACGCAGTGAGCTGTCGGATCATGGTTTGGACCTGCTGGCCCAGTTCTTTAGTCGGGACCAGGACTAGAGCTCTAACGGCCTGCTCACGCACAGTCTGCTCACAGCAAACAAACAACATGACAACAAATGTTACTTATTTCTGTCACTGAGTCTTAGCATAAATGATTAAAAAGCCACACATCACCTGTTTGGATGTGAGGATTCTTTGGATCAGAGGGACCGCGTAGGCTGCAGTTTTTCCTGATCCGGTTCGGGCTCGGGCCAGCAGATCTTTCCCCTCCAGCGCCAGCGGGATGGCTTTCTCCTGGATGAGGGTGGGCTGAGACCAGCCTAAATCAGCCAGAGCCTGAAAAACAACCACAAAACTAAATACTACATCCTTAACATCTCTTGAGGGTGATCCAATCACAAGTGGAAACAGGATCCAAAATGTGATTTGAGACGTCAACATGCAGTGACGCAAATTATGTGAGCACATCTGAAAATCAGAGATATGTATGTACCTGAACATAATATGTGATATATATATATATATATATATATATATATATAGTATGTTGTGTGTAAATAATTATACATGTGAACATATATATGCATGTTTGAATATGTGTGTACATATATACATATATATATACATACATACACACACACGTATACATATACATATATATATATATACATAATATGTGTATTACATTACATTAATTATTACATTAATAAATATTACATTAATATGCATATATACACATACATACAAATATACATATACATCCATATAAGCATTCATGGACTCACATACATTTATATATATATTGTATGTATGTATATGTGTGTGTCTGTACATATTACCAGTTGTACCGTACTGACTATAGTATTTCGACAGAAACTATAGTAACCACCATATAACTCAATAAAGATATATAAGAAAGGCATTAATGGTGAATCTGTTGAACCAGAATGAAATGTTAGCATAGATACTAATAAAATAGACAGAATAAAAATCATATAAAGTTAAAGTAACCCATTAGAAATATATTTTATTATAGCTATAGTTCAGAAATGACAGTGCTAACGTTAGCACGTAAATATAATGTCGAAACAGTCAGTAAATACATTAAAACGGCACAAAACAAACATTTGACATCCTAGCGTCTGGTATTTAGAGGTAGGCAGACTTTATATTATTAGCACGATTATATATTTTACCTTTAAAAGCCGATCATCTAAGCCCATCTCATGAAACAGCAGCGTACCCTCCTCCATCTTCACACGTGTGTTTGAGCACAGACGAAACGAGCGAGACATTATAGCCCATCAGCGCCCCCTGTGGTACTGGAAGAGAACTGCAGGTCAAACCTCACGACGTCCCTTTAATACAAATACGACCGTCTGTGAAGAACAACAAAGTTTAGAAAACTATACATGAATGTGTACTTAACGTTTAATGTTTTTGTACGGCCTCTGATGCTGTATTTACAATCAAACGCAGTTTAAGGCGTTTCACCTGAAGTTACTCCGACTCACCGCTTGATGGCGCTGATGCCTGAAACGCCCGTTTGATGAACTGACATAAGACAAACAAAAGCGTCAACGTAGAGAAAAAACAGACCACGAACACAAATTACAAGTAAGTTTTACCTCTTAAACGCCTCATCGCGTTATTTAACATATCTTCTAACAGTTTCGTCTTAAATAATGATCTGTGTGTAAGGGAAACCCGCATTAATCTGCCATTACTGTAATGCTAATGCAGTAGGAAGTAAACATCACACATGCTGCTGTTGACCTACACAACAAGCAGGCAAATCATATTTGTAAACATTTTAGTCATACATTTATATTGTGTCCCGAAGCACTCAGTATACTTTCTTTTGCATGCAAAGGAGAAAAGAAAATCTGATATGGAGACACAGGTATATTTGCTCAATATTATTGTGCATAAGAACAAGATACACCTTGTCATTTATTGTTATGTGAACGCTGAATGATTCTGTGTTCAGATGAGGCAACGTGTGTTTACCGGGGTGGTCACACAGATGCAGGAGCATCATGGGATTGTGGATCAGGAGGTTCATTTTCCAGTGAGGTTTGTTGTATTCTGCATTAATCAGAGTTAAGTCAGAGTCAAGATGTGAGATTTGAGGTTTGAGGTTTGTGGATTGTGCCGCAGTGTTGTGGTGGGACGCGTTCCTCTGGTGGGGGAGAAAGTGTTGGTGAAAGCGGTCCAGGACCCCCTGAAACCCATCAGCTGGACGGCACAGAAAGTCCAGACCCTGAACGGACAGGTAGGAAGTTTTTACTAACACGTCCTTCAGGAGTTGCTATATAATCAAAATGATCAAAATATTTTACATTAAAGGGATGGTTCATCCAAAAATGAAATTTATCCCATGATTTACTCACCCTCAAGCCATCCTATATGACTTTCTTCGGAATTATATTAAATAATTTTCCATGTTTTATAATGGGAGTGAATGTGGGGGGAGATTTTGAAGCTACATACAACCCCAGTGGGTTAAAGTGTTAGTTGCCTTTCAAATGAAGATTAGCCCAAGCTTTACTCCCCCTCAAGCCATCCTAGGTGAATATGACTTTCTTCTTTCTGATGAACACAATCTGAGAAATATTAATAAATATCCTGACGCATCCGACCGAGTGGGATCAACTGTGTCTCCATCCACATCCTTCCATCATAAATATATTCCACACGGCTCCAGAGGGTTAATAAAGGCTTTCCGATGCATTTGAGTAAAAAAATATATCCATATTTAACCCTTTAGCGCTGTTCGATTTCTGTGTACACTCGTTATGGAGCGGGTCAAATTGACCCTAATTGGATTCAATACAATTTCTCAAAAATCACACTATGAAAAACAACAAAGATTCAGGCATAAACTGTAAACTCTTAATATCAACATTTGTCAAATATTCCAAAAAATATATATATCTGAAGATATGATTTAATGAAAATGTTTTTTAACCATTTTTTTAAAACTGTTTTGTTTTGACAAAATTTGAAAATTTTTAAATACAATAAATACTTTTTTTTCTTTTCTTAGAACATCATAACTGAACAATTAAATGTAGCTGTATAATAAAAATATGTACTTTTCCTAAGTTGGCTGTTTTGTAAACTCATTTCATAAAGTCAAGAAGTTTCTTCTGACATGATGAGCAAGTGTGTGTTTTCTGGAAATGAACTTCTTGCACTTCACACACATCAAAATATTTTTCTGTATAGAAATAAGTGTGGAAAACCTCATTTTTTTAGCCTCATAAGGTAGTAAAAAAATAAAATAACAAAATATAACCTAGAAATGTTATTATTTTGGGTCCGTACAGTTGCCTTAGAGCGTTAAAATATGCGGGTCAAATTGACCCGGCGAACATCACGAACGTAACAGTAATTTTGTTTGTATATGTCAAAAAAACACCAGCATGTTGAAACTTTGCATGCATGTTCATGATGATAAATGAGAAAAAGTCACAAAATATCAAAAAAAAAAAACATAGGTTAACCAGTATTTCCAACAACTAGAAAATCTAAACGGGTCAAATTGACCCGCAACATAACATCAGGGTTAACAAGTTGTGAAGTAAAATATCTAGCTTCCACCAGCCTTCTCGAAGAAAGTGTAAAACTCTCGCAGTTCAAAAAGCTTACGCTACGTCCTACGCCTTCCCTATTCAACGAACGGAAATGACGTGATGCCAGTCTGGCGGAAGCTAGATATTTTACTTCATAACTTGTTAAAATATGGATTTTTTTTTACTCAAACGCATCGCTTCAGAAGACCCCCCGGAGCCGTGTGGAGTACATTTATGATGGATGGATGCACTTTCTTGAGCTTCATATTCATTGATACTGCCATTATAAAGCTCGGATGCGTCAGGATATTTATTAATATTTCTCAGATTGTGTTCATCAGAAAGATGAGACTCCTAGGATGGCTTGAGGGGGAGTAAAGCTTGGGCTAATTTTCATTTGAAAGTCAATTAATCCTTTAATAAAGGCCTTGTGAAGCAAAGCGATGGGTTTTTGTAAGAAAAATATCCATATTAAAAAAATGATAATTACTGGCTTCCGACAAGAGAGTCACGTTCTGGTGGGCGGGTGACCTCTGACCCGACGTATGACATTTTTCTTTGAAAATTCTCGATAATTCAGATCTGCGTTTTGTTTTGCTCTATCCTTTGCGCCTTTGTTAATTCTCACCTAAGCTTATGCTACGGGTCAGAGGTCACCCGTCCACCAGAACTGGACTCTCACGTACGGCCGTTGCCGGAAGTCAGTGATTATAGTTAATAAAGGTTTTTAAATATGGATATTTTTCTTATAAAAACCCATGGGTTCACTTTAGAAGGCCTTTATTAACCCACTGAAGTTAATTTTATGATGGATGAATGTCCTTTATGGAGCTTCACAAACTATTTAATGCCCTTAGAAAGCTGGGAAGAGCCAGGATATTATTTAATATAACTCTGAATGTGTTTGTCTGAAAGAAGATAGTTATATACACCTAGGCGTGTAAATCATGGTTTTCTTTTGTGGGTGAACTGTTCCTTTAAGTGTTCTACATTGCACTTCTATTTGTTTTCTGTTTAATAATTTCAGTAACGATATCTATAATTACACCGTTGACCCTTCCCTTACCTCTTAACCCATCCTTAACTCTACCCACACCAACAAATCTGTGCCTAAACTGACCCGTATCACATCTCCATAGCAGCACAAGTGTTTTGAATACAACATTAAGTACATTACTAACAATTTATTTTGAAGCAAGCATGTAGTAGTTAAAGACACCTAATATAAAGTGCGACCAAATATTTTATATTTTTGTATGTGTTTTTATCCCATTTGCATTAGCTTGCAAAAATTGCAAAAATAATACTTTCTTTTAGTCTTAAGTTACACCTGGGCATGTTCTTTAGATTCATCCTAGCTTTCATCTAGCTATCCAAAGAAATTAGAATTTCCAGTAAACATTTTTTGGTACAATATAATGTTACATTTGCCATATCTATATTATGTTTATTAATTTGTATTAATTATTAATATCTGTTCTGTGAAAGCCTCACAACACATGTTAATATTTAGTTTCTAGAGGCATGTAAAGTCACTGCATATTTCTTGAATGTATTATTAGTGTATGATGAACATGTTATTGTTGTGCCTGATCTTCAGAACATTTGAACTCTTTCTCTGGTTTCTTTCTGTCAGCCGTTCAAATCTCCTCCTCCTCTGCTGCCGTCCATGTCAACCAATATGAAGCCTGGCATTTTAGGGACCAAACCTCAACCACTGCTGAAATCTCCCAAAATACCACCACTGATTCCCAGTATGCAGCCAAACCCTGGTACGTGACGCAGTGTTGTTATCATTAACTAAAACAGTTTTGATAAAATGCCACTATTGTGCTATTTTAAGGGCTCTTCATTTTGTTTTGGACTCTCCTACAATAGGTTTACATGCATCCAAGTTCAAATTATTCATATTGAATTTACAGCCGTTTGTTGTAGTCCTTAAAAAGTGATTTCTGTAATAGAAAATATCTCTCTTTGCATTGAACTTTGAGCGTCGTAACTTTTCAGATGTTGTTTATGATCAAACAGGCACACTAACTAAAGTTAAAAAAATGAAATCATAATCAATCATCCCTTTAAACTTAAACGAAATATCAAAATTATTAATATAGTATATAAATAACACTGACGTGAAGTCAGATTACGTGTCCATAATGAACGCTGCTGCAGCACCCTGTGTTACCGTCATTATAAATCTGTATGATATGTCACAGGTGGAATGATCCAGATGTCCCATCACCAGCAGATGCCCTGGAACGGTCCATTTGACAGTTGGGGTGGAGGACGGAAGAGACACGCTGAGATCATGGGAGGTCGTAGAGGTGGACGCTGGTGAGTCACATGACCCTAGAATACTGTGTAGTCAGTGTATACTGTGTGTACTATATCCATGCATGCAACGATTAACGTTTTTAAACTATATTATGCAGCATTGTTGAGGTCACATAACAACATTGCATATTTAAAATGAGTTGCATCCAATTATCATTTTGAATTGAATTTTGCATAGAACTTTTGGCAGGCTGGTCAAATAATGTCAAAATTGAGGTTGGTGACACATCTGGATCATTCGTCAGACTAGAAAGTCATTACATTTTGGGATACATTAGTTCATGCAGTGTGTTCAGTTGTGTATTGCATATTTGCATTGCACTTTTGATTAATTTTTTGCTTCCTTGCTGAATAAAAGTATATCATTGATTCAAAGTGTATTTGCATACTGCATACTACCACTGTACTTTCTTTCAAGTATTATAGTGAGTATGCCATTCACATTCTCAATTTTTGTTTTTGTGAACTGATATAAGTGCCTCATTCTGTTGTTTTTGTGTGGGCGCCCTTGAAGACGCCCTTGACGTGTGTCCTTGTTGCTCCTTGTGGCATGACTTAGGGAGGACGGTGGCGGAGGACCGTGGGGATCAGACGCCATGCACCAAAAACGGAAAAGATGGAGGGCGGCCTCCGAGGAGGATGTGCCCAAAAAAAGCAGCTCTGTAACCACACACAGCTCGCCGTTATTCTCCTGTTTCTCCAGGAACACGTAAGTCAGTTGAAAACAACTCTGGGACCTTCTGATGAACCGATAAACTCATTGTCACTTCCTCTTGACTTTTTCAGCCAGGCCTGCGATTATCTGGAGCTGCAGCGGCGATACCCGCACCTGCACCTGACCTCCAACCTCTTCCACCTCCAGCTGTCCTGGACCGAGAGCTTCCCGCCTGACCAGCCTCTTCCTTTGAGAGGGCCGTGTCACTTTCACATAGGATCAAACCAGCCGGAAACCAAAGCAGATGCTTGCGAGTCCACAGATGCCACTTTTGCTGTAAAGGTACAAGTGTCTCTTTTTTGATCATGTCGCCATACAAGACTCCTGAATGCATTGCTCAAAAATTGCTCTGTTCTCTCTGCAGGTTCTGTTGTTGTCTATGCCGTGCCTTGAGGACTTGTATTCACATTGTTGTAACCTCTCAAAGGACGGTCAGACGCAGAAGGAGGCTGTGCATCCCACTACACTTCTCAAAGTAAGAACATCTGAGCTCACAGCACGTACCATGAAACTACTGAACTGCTGTCTTTCCTAAAAAAAAAATTGCAGAATGAAATCAAAATGGACTCTCTTTCCTGTCTTAAAGGGGACTGATTATGCTCCTTTTCACAAGATGTAATGTAAGTCTCTGGTGTCTCCAGAATGTGTCTGTGAAGTTTCAGCTCAAATCCCCCACAGATCATTTATTATAGCTTGCTAAATTTGCTTTTATTTGGGTGTGAGCAAAAACACGCTGTTGTGTGTCGCTTTAAATGCAAATGAGCTGCTGCTCCCGCCCCCTTTCCAGAAAAGGGCAGACCTTTTACAATTACAAGAGAAGTTACAACTTTTAGACGTTTCTGAACGGTTAGTGGATAAATTTATGTAGTTGCTGTGGAGTTGATTCTACTCATCACTAGCATGTGTCGTCATGTTCATCTTTTGTGCAAATCCAGTGTTGAATTGATCCTCGTTTGTGAAGCAGTCCGGCATAAAATGACGGCATCAACAACACTCTAATACAACAACTCTTCCTCTTCTCTAAAGCAGCCCAACATGGCCCGCCCCCTTTGTTGCGTGTGCTCTGGGGCGGGGTTTATGTGAATTTGGGGGTTTGTGATGTCACTAACCCGGGAAGAAGCTCGATGTAGTCCCTACCCTAAAAGTGTAGTCCCTAAAAGCGATTTTAGTAAAAGAAAATATCTCCCTTTATATTGAACTTTGAGCGTCGTAACTTTGTAGATGTTGTTTCTGCTCAAACAGCAACATTACATTTTCTTCCAGGAACGAACACATCACAATATTCCTCATTTAAATAATTCCCTCTCAAGGCATATGATAAATAAAGGGGCGGGGCCTGGTTGAGTTAGTTAGTAGTGTGTTGAAACTGGCAGTTATGGTAAGGGGCGGGACATTTCCAAACACGCTTGATGCACTTGACCAATCACAACACACTGTTCCAGATGACCAATCAGAACGCATTGAGCTTTTCAGAAGGAGGGGCTTCATAGAAAGAGGAACTAAACAGAGCGTTACTGACAGACTGGGAAGAGAGGAGCTGAACAATTGAGAATAATGAACATTCAAGCATGAAAACCTGTTCTAGTATAATAGGCCTTTAATATGCTACAATAATTGAATTTAATTAAAAAGCTAATATTTCTATTGTTTCTGTTTTGAAAAGAGATTACAAACATATAGCGTTGTTATAATTATTGCAGGAATACTAGAGGAAATGTCTTGCCTTAAATTGTGTCGGAGAACAGTGGGATTTTGAGTCAAAAAGCTTGAGAATCCCTGCTCTACACTATATCCTGCTTAATGTTCTGTATCGCTCATTAATATTATGTAACATTATCCTTGATGATCAAGTTAAGTGGGTTCATTTGTTCTTTCTTTGTGACGTAGTTCATGTTGGTGGACAGTGGAGGTGAACTGCACCTCCCAGGAGGCCTCTGGTCACCCAAAGCGGACGGAGCAAACCCAGTAAAGGACAGCTTGACGCTGGTCAACACTGCGGTCCGCTGCCTAAAGGATCAAACCGCTGTAGACCTCTCAGCCTGCACGCAGTGGTCTGTATATTTCATTTTTAATTTCAGTTTAATCCAGTTATGTTGTGCTAGAGTCTTGCCAAATTGTATTGAATTGACCCTTCACCAGCAGTTTGATTGACAGGCGATCTGACCAATCATAACCCCGAATCCACCATTTTGTCCGTCAAAGCAGTCAGGGGAGTTAGTAGATTAACGTTGGTGAACTTGAACTTGAAAAATTGTGTGTCCTCACGTCTTTCCACGCTTGAAACAACATTCCTTCTGATGTTCATTCATGTTTATTTGATGCTATAAATGAACTAGTAAATTTTTGTCAAAGTAATGAATACTTTTATTCAGCAAAGAAGCATTAAATTAATCAAAAGTAATTCACAGTATTACAAAAAAATTCTATTTCAAATAAATGCTGTTCCTTTGAACTTTATCAAAGAATCCTGGAAAAAATATGAAGCGGCACAACTGTTTTTAACATTGATAATAATCAGAAATGTTTCTTGAGCAAATCATCATGTCAGAATGATTTCTGAAGGATCATGTGACACTGAAGACTGGAGTAATGATGCTGAAAATTCAGCTTTGATCACTGGAATAAATTACACTTTACAATATATTCAAATAGAAGAAAGTCTTTTCAATTGCAACAACAGTTCATAATATTACTGTTACTAATATTACTGTTTTTAGTGTTTTTGTGATCAAATAATACTGCAGGTTTGGTGATCGGAAGAGACTTCCTTCTAAAAAAATATGTCGTCTTATGTCTTTTATATAAATTTATTAGTAATGTGCTCATTTCCCTTAAATGCCTCTAAATGTCTTCCTCCCTCTCTGAAGGTACAAGATGGCCGAGCTGAGATATCTTTCAGGAGATAAAATGGAGACAGTTGTGGTGTTGCTGCCAGATGTGTGGAATCTAATGCCAGCAGAAGAAGACTGGGCAAAGTTACAACAAAAACAGCTGGTACTGACTGCAATTATGCTTGAGTTTATGCTGAGTTTATAAAAATTATACATAAAAAATCTCATCAAAGATGTCTTCTAGCTTGTCTGTTTTCTTTCCTGTCATCCAGGATGATGATTTGTCGCTCCCAGAAGGTCCATCTGTGGTTTTTCACCCCTCTGCTGGACTGAATCTATCTGTCGTGTCTCTGTCGTCGATGCTGGAGCCCCAGAGCCTTCAGACACGAGACAGCTGTGAGGTGTGTGGTTACAGAAGTTAAATGCAGCAAATATCAAATGCAAATAATTCAACTTGCATGTCACATGTGTTGTAAACAGGCTCAGACATGATCATTATTATCTGAGCTTATGTCTCTCCTGTTCTGGTCTCAGGTCAGCTTGATGGCGGAGATGTTCAGCGAGATGCTCCAGAGGGATTTTGGGCTTCAGCTGTATCAGTGTCTCTGCCGTCTGCCTCAGGACCCCAGTGTCCCGCTAACCTGCGTCAAAGAGGACAACAGTACTCCCATGGTACACTAGAGCTCATGCCAGTGTTGTTTTAGTATCATTGCCATACTATAACAGTTTTTAGTAATATTTTGAATTAGTTTTTATTTTTTATATTTTATTTTTTTGTTGTAATTTTAGTTAAAGGGTTAGTTCACCCAAAAATGAAAATTCTTGTCATTAATTACTCACCTTTGTGTCATCCCAAACTTGTAAGAATTTTCATTTTTGGCTGAACTAACCCTTTTAATAAAACACAAAAATCCAGTTGTTATTGTAACTTTTTTTTTTTTTTTTTTTTTACATACTTTTCTCTCTTAAGGAGGATGAGCCCAAATCATCAGACAAACAGCTGGCGAAAAAGAAAGGATTGATCGAGGCGAAGAAGAGAAAACTCAAAGAGAAGGATGAGGAGGACGTCACACTGACGGATGATACTGAACCGGCTGAAAAACAATCTGAGCATCTAAAAGAGAGTAAAACTCAGGGCGCAGGAGGAGACGAGCAGAGCTGCAGCGCCTCAGACAATCAGACGTCCAAAGTCAGTGTAAGAGGTCACGTTTGTGTTTGGATCTGAACCACATGTCTAGTGTTTCTCGTTCTAAAATCTCTTTCTTTGTGCTTGAAGGAGTGCCATCTGGGCTGGACGGCCGAACTTCCCCGTAAAGTGCTTCTGTCCTGGGTGTTCTTTGACCGACAGCTGACAGGAAGTCTTCGAGAAGCAGATCTGCTCAACATCCTGCTGTCTCTCGGCCTGTTTCTCAGCCCTGCTCAGGTTTTATTTCCTCTGTGATGTTTTCTTAGAAGTCTGCCAAATAAATCACGGGGATTAAGGCAGACATAAATATTAGTGTTGTAATTTTACTTAATTTTTCAGTGCAATAGTATTATTGCAATATTAGTATATTTATTGATTTGAATTCTTATAATTCAAATAATAAAATAAAAAAATATTATTTTATCAAATAATTGTATAATAATTATATTAATATTATTTTTTATTACTTTTACAGTACAACTGTATTATCGCAGTAGTATTTCTTTTTAGTATTTAAATCAAATGAAATATTTTTAATAATTATAATAATTTTTATTATTATAGTCATTGTATTTGGAAAAATGCTAAGATGATTTTTATATGATGTATATTATGTAATTTTTCTATGAACAACCATATGACTACTTGCTTTTGATATTTTATTTGAACCAAATATTATTGCCTCATTGTTATTATATATGTATTTTAAGTCATTTTTAAAGGATTAGGTCTTTGTCTTTTTATTGAATGATTATGATCTATGATTAGTTTGTTTTTATTACCACAAAAAATGTCCAATTATTCGATTAATCGTCAAAATAATTGACTGATTACCAAAAAAATCATTAGTGACAGCCCTGCCGTTACTGACAATCCTCATTTTATCTGCGTGAGATTCTCCAGCTTTGTTGTTGTTGAGCTGTTAAAGCTCCACCCTCTTCTGGAAAGGGGGCGGGAGCAGCAGCTCATTTGCATTTAAAGGGACACACACAAAAACTATGTGTTTTTGCTCACACCCAAATAGAGGCAAATTTGACAAGCTATAATAAATGATCAGTGGGGAATTTTGAACTGAAACTTCACTGGAGACACCAGAGACTGATATTACATCTTGTAATATAATTATAAGCATAGGTCCCCTAAACAAGTTTATTTTTCCAACCTTATTGGAAAATATTTTTTTCTTATTTCCAGCAAACAAGCCTTAAAATCTTAAGTCATTGTGCATCTCAAGTAAATGGATTTTGATTTAAAAATGTTTAGATATTTGTCCTGGAAAACAAGACAAAAATACTGAGTAAAAATAATTTTTGGCATTGTACTGACTTGCATTCTTTGATTGTAAGTTAAAAGCAATATATCTGAAGTGTGTTTGATTTCCCAACTCTCCTCAGGCGCAGGATCTTGTCAGAAAGGCTGCAGTTGGTGGGCTTTGCCTCTACAGGAATCTGTGCAGTCGCTGGTCAGACTGTGATCAGACAGACGGCAGCGTCAGCGTTGAGGGTGTGTGTGCTGTAAAGGCATGCAATCTGATAATGCATGGAAACACATTTGTCCGTAGCATTATGAAAATGCCACTGCATGTTTCTCTCAGGGAATAAAGCGATGTTGCCCGGACCGCCATGCAAAGAGAGAGGGCCCGGGCGTCGCAGCAACAGCACAGATCTGGTGAACTACAGAGGGAACGTTATTAACTTACCAAACCTACTGCAGTCGCTGGAGAGCAGCAAAGCGGCCCAGCGTGAACTGGAGAAGTGTGTCACCGTGCTGCAATCCAGGCTCGGTGAGACTATAAATAGGACTGGGTTAAAAATATTGATTTCTCAACTCTTTAAACCCAGAGTGTACCGCCACAAACAAATTTCACAATAAAATTACTAAACAACCACTGAACTAAATAACACAATAATGGTTTCATCTTAAAGCGTAGAAACTCAGCTTTTTAATGCATCCAACCATTTTGAGTAGTCTCTCTAAAACTGAATGTACTGCCGGCGAGTGCCACCTAGCTACGAAAAAATGAATAACCATATTTTTCAAAACCGCTGCCACACAATGGGTGTCGTTTTAAAGCTTACAGTCTGAACTTTACAGTGAATGTAGCCAATTTGATTAACTCCTAAGTAGTGCTGAGTTATATGCTGATAAACAGTTCTTTTTTTTTTTTCATAATTTACGAAAAACAATTTTTTTTTTTTACTATGTTCTGAAATGTGTCAAAAACGTCACACAGCTCAGATAGTCATGTCATATATCATTTAAAAGGTCTCATGGAGTAGAATACAACAAGCATAATTATTTTGGACTTCGACTAAATTAGAACGAGTTTTTGCACGTGAATCCCCATATAAATAATATACAGATGCGGCATTTATGACGCGTTTTCGCTCGTAAGTTCACGAAACACATTGTGGAAAATGGTATATCATTATTTACAGCAGATTCTCCTGATTAAAATGAGTCCAGAATCAACATAACACAAGATATTCCTCATGGATTAATAATTTTAAAAATGCCCATTAACGCCCCCTAATGGGCATTTTTAAAATTATTCCTCCATGAGGAATATCTTGTGTTATGTTGATTCAAGGGCTAAACAAAAAGTCTTCCTTGGTTTCAAATGCTGTAGCTTTTGATAACTAATCACAACAATCCAGATGCAGCTCTCATGTAGGGGATCTTTACTTTTGTGTATGTCACTCAGAAAAAAACAATTCTAAAGATGCCTTCAGGGCTTAAGGGGTTAATCGATTCTCATTTTGAAGAACTGATAACGATTCTTAAATCCCAAGAATCGTTCTTTCAGACCATGCTGTTTTCAGTTGATGAATGAACAATTCAGTTGACATGCCTCCCATCCAATAAATCGCAATAAGCTTTGTGCTTTCGAAACAGTTACTTTTGCTTTCAAATTCTTGTCAATTATGAAATTCAAACGCGCTTTAATGTGCTGTGACGGATCGCTGTAGCGCCTCAGTTCAAGCGGCACGAGAACCGATCATATCTTCTTCTTCACTGCTAGTTATACCAAATAAACGTGAATGAACATCAGAAGGTATGTTCTGAAAGATACAGTACAACTTGCTGAAATCTCGTCTCATGTAATCGCTTTGAATCGAATCGGAATCGCAAGCTTGTGAATCAAAATCAAATCAAATCGTGAAATTTGTGTCAATACTCAGCCCTAACCCTAACTGTTCCGCGCTGCCATTATATTCATGCACAAGTTTTAATGCTTGTATTTGAAGTCTTGTTTTGGTTTTGTGTGTGATTCAGACGCAGCAGAAGCGAGACAGGCCTCTAACGAACAGGAGCACAGCCAACAGAAAGAGCTGAAGAAGAAACTGGAGAAAGCCGAGACGCTCAACAAAATGTACGAGAAGAGTCTGAGAGAAAACACCGGTCAGATGATCTCTGTCATTGAGAAGATGCAGAGGATGGTCGAACAGGTGACGTCCTTTTGTACGCATTTTAGACTATATACTTCCACAGATTTGTGTTAATATACTGTGTTTTTACCGTTTAGACGTCGGCCCTCACAAATGTGAACGCAGGAAAGGACGAGAAGGTGTAGAGCCCCATCGGATGGTGATGCAATAGCGTTTGGACCGAAAAAAATTAATTTTCGCCTCTGTTTCTTTGCATGTTTTCTCATGCACTTAGAAATGTAAAGGATTTTATTAATGAAAGTGAAATGTTTTGCTGGTTCATTTTAGAACATAATGTGCTTAATATGGAAAGGAAATGTCGTTTATTTATTTAGTGTTATTTAATTTAATTTTGTTGTTGAATTCTGGCAGCTATGAAAGTATGATCCTTCCACAAAAACTGACAATCTCATAAACAGAGATATAGATATGAAAACATGTTTGTAATCCGGTATGTTTTTTTTTTTCTTTCTTTTACATGTGATCATAAAAAGTGTTTTATATGACAGATGATATCTGGTTTGGATTTAACTTTTTTTTTTTTTTTTTTTTTTTAAACAAGCATGCAACATTTCTTTTTTAATTTGGAAAAATTGGATTTTACTGTATTGTGAACCGAAGCATTTCCTTACTGTTTGAAACCATCCACCACCATAATTGTTCTCCAGTGTTCGCATGAGGTTAGTCTAGTGTTTAGTCTAGACTAAATTATAGTGAAAGTCCAATTATTCTGGAAATACTGCCTGAATTCTCCCTTGCAATTAAAATAGTTTGAATCTGACTCAACCCAACTCCATTTGTTAATCTACTGTGATAATTCACTGAAGAATGAATACATTTGAAATAAAGTCTGAAACAATTTCGGAAGGTTTGCAAACAGTAAAATATGGATATTTTTGTCTTTTTCTCAGGGACATATATTTTCTAATAGCCTGTTTCTGAACAATTGCATTCCAAGATGTGACAAAATAGACTAATGAGAAAAATTAAAAAACATATTAATCACATGTAATATATATGTATATATTCTTTTCTTTTTGTTTTGTCTATTTTTTAATCCACAGTTTGTTTAGTGACGAAGTTGGCCAATAAAGATCAGATCACCAAATCCTAATGTATTTGTCGTTCTGTTTCGATAAGCAGTCCCAAAATTCAAAAACGCTCAATCATTTTTAATTATTAATCAGTGTGTGTCTGTATCTGGAGCTCATTTTGTGGTTTAATTGTGTGTTTTTGACCCTCTGCGACAGAGGCCGCCATTTCTTTCAAGTTCAACTGAAGAAGATTTATATCATGAATAATTCAGCAGTCATGATGACGTTGCTTGGTGTTTTTCCTGATGCGTCACACCACGTGACCTAATTATTCAACAGCTAGCGCTTTACGTCATTAATATTCATGAGAGCATTCACTTCTGCATTCAACGTCTCGTCGCAAGAGTATGCTGTTTATAAATAATAGTTATATAAACGTTATATGATGTGTTATAAGCATGTAATACTACAATTCGAGCGCAAAAGGAGACGTTTTACTCGTCAGGAAATTAGATAATGTGAATGACAGCTAGTTTCACTTTCGTTTAACGTTAGCTCGGATGTCGCGCGCAGGTTCGTTTGAAACTTTTATCTGAATGCGATTGAAAATTAGTGTTTTTCTTTCTTAGAGACGTCTAAAGGTCGTTAGCAGTGCTCATGTGTGTTAATAACCAATTATAGCTGATATTAATCTTCTGTTTTTCATCATGTCCCAATCTCGCGGTTTAAACTGCCTCAGATTTGCCATTTTATTTTGTGTTCTTGTTATTGGTAATCATGGAATGGCTGTCAACACGACCACAAATGTGTTGCCTTTTCCCTGGGACAAGATGAGATTGCCAGAAACAGTGAAACCCCAGCACTATGAGCTCCTGATACACCCCAACTTGACCTCGCTGACCTTCACCGGTGTGGTCCAGATCCTCATAGAGGTCGAGCAGGACACCACAGCCATCATCCTCCACAGTAAGAACCTTCAGATCTCCAAAGCACAGCTTATAGAGTCCGGACATCATCGGGATCTTCAGATCAGTGAGTTTGAAGCCAATGAACAGATTGCACTCTTCGCTGATGGCTTCACTTTTGAGAAAGGAAACCATTTGGTGCATTTGGAGTTCTACGCCAACTTATCAGACAGTTACCATGGCTTTTATAAAGGCAGATACACCACAAGCAGTGGAGAGGTCAGGTATGGCAACCACTACATTAGTGCTTGTGTTTTGACTCTGGTCATTTGAAGAGCCCTCAAAATGATTTTGTCTCTCTCTCCCTACAGGATGTTGGCATCCACTCAGTTTGAGGCGACACATGCTCGAGCCGCCTTCCCTTGTTTTGATGAACCTGCATTCAAAGCCAACTTTACCATCCGTGTGCGCCGAGAATCAAGGCACATTTCCATATCCAACATGCCCAAGGTACACGTTGAAAATCTGGGTGTGATCAGGTCACATTGGTTTCAACGTAATTCACTAAAATCACTATTAAAAAAACAAACAGCAATGGGGAAAAAAACAGTAAACATTAAGGGTTAGTTCACCCAAAAATGTAAATTCTGTCATTAATTACTCACCCTCATGTCGTTCTACACCTTCGTTCATCTTCAGAACACAAATTAAGATAATTTTGATGAAATCCGATGGCTCAGTGAGTGTCTATTGACATTTTCAGATGCCCAGAAAGATACTAAAACATATTTAAAACAGTTCATGTGGTTCAACCATAATATTATAAAGCAACGAGAATACTTTTCGTGCGCCAAAACAACAAAATAACGACCTTTTAACAACATCTAGGGATGGACGATTTCAAAAACACTGCTTTGAAGCGTTACGAATCTTTTTCGAATCAGTGGTTCGGAGCGACAAAGTCACGTGATTTCCGTAAACGAGGCTTTGTTATGTCATAAGAGTTTCGCGATTTCAATACTTCACGTGACTTTGGCACTTTGATACACAAACCGAACCTCTGATTCGAAACAAAAGATTCGTAAAGCTTCGAAAGACTGGCAGTCTGAACATGGCCGTAGAGTTACAGTTTATAGACCACACAGTTGATATTAAACTCATTGATTTCTTTTTCAGACCGTTTCATGTAAATGCAAACTAACGCTAGATTATTTCATCCAATAGATGAGAACTGTAGAACTGGCTGACGGGCTACTGGAGGATCATTTCGACACGACGGTGAAGATGAGCACCTACCTGGTGGCCTTCATCATCTGTGATTTCCACTCCATCAGTAGAAAAAGTCAGCATGGAGTTGAGGCAAGTCAATAATATTACCAAAGGCATTATAAACACGCTTTGCAATCCACCCAGACCTGAATAAAACTGTCCTTTCACACCTCATAACCCGAATCCTGATGTAGATATCCGTGTATACGGTTCCCGAGAAGATCAGTCAGGCGGAATATGCTCTGAACACCGCCGTCACACTGCTAGACTTTTATGATGATTATTTTGACATCCCGTATCCACTTCCCAAACATGGTGAGTGTTAACGCTCTTCACTTCTGTTGATAATGGCATGTATATTTTAGTATGCATTTTACAATCTGGCATGAAATAATGAGAAAATGTCTATAATAATCATTTATTTGCAGATCTTGCTGCAATCCCAGATTTCCAATCTGGTGCAATGGAGAATTGGGGTCTGTCGACGTACAGAGAATCTGGTTTGCTCTTTGACCCTGAGAAATCCTCTTCCTCTGATAAACTGGGCATCACCAAAGTCATCGCCCATGAACTAGCCCATCAGGTTGATATTTCTGTTACTAATTCAGTCTAAATAAGAGATCATGAACAGCTAGTCAGCCTTTTTCACAAAATATATTTTTGTTGATGCCTATATATGACTGTACATTATTATTATTACAAAGAGAGATATGGGGGAACACTTCACAATAAGCTCTCATTTCTTAACATCAGGATTAGTTGACTTCAGAATTAAAATTTCCTGACAATTTACTCACCCCCATGTCATCCAAGATAATTACATCTTTCTTTCTTCAGTCGAAAAGAAATGAAAGTTTTTGAGGATTTTCAAGGATTTTTCTCCATATAGTGGATTTCAATGGGGTTCAATGAGTTCAAATGTCAGTTTCAGTGCAGCTTCAAAGAGCTCTACATGATCCCAGACGAGGAATAAGAGTCTTATCTAGAGAAATGATCGGTCATTTTCTAAAAAAAAAAAAAACATTCTATACTTTTTAACCACAAATGCTCATCTTGCACTAGATCTGCGATGCGCCACACATTACGTGATCACGTTGGAAAGGTCACATGTGACGTTGGTGGAAGTGCAAGACGAGCATTTATGGGTAAAAAGTATATAAATTTTATGTTTTTTAGGAAATGACCAATCGTTTCTCTAGATAAGACTCTTATTCCTCGTCTGGGATCATGTAGAGCTCTTTGAAGCTGCACTGAAACTGACATTTGGACCTTCAACCCGTTGAACCCCATTGAAGTCCACTATATGGAGAAAAATCCTGGAATGTCCTCAAACAAATTTTAATACTGAAGTGAACTAATCCTTTAACTTTGATTAATAAATGCTGTAGAAGTTTTGTCAAAGACTGTAGATATAGAAAGACGGTTCACTCCTACTAGTTATGAATGTGAAAAACTGTTACGTGCAATATGGCGGAATACGTCCTGCCTTCTAAGTAAAAGAGCCAATCGCTGATTGATAAATACATTGTGTCACTGCAGCTGCCGTTAGATGCTACCTTAGACTCGTGCTTATGACTGTACGTGCGCTTTGGCTCGTCTAGCCTGAAATTTGTTTTTTTTTTATGATATTTGAGCATAAGAAACAACATTTATGGCACAGTTCAAATCAGATTTTGTTGCTGATTTGAAATATGTTATTTAATTGTGAGTTCGTCAAGCGTTTTTTGAGATTTCAGGATTCCGCCATTCAAATAAATAGGGCTTTGATGCCCGAAATAGCTTTCTTTGAAAGGGACTTTGGTCATTGTTTATGTTAACTAATATTAACAAATAAAAATTTATTGTAAAGTGTTACAAGATAAGTGATATTGGAGAAGATATAGAGGAAATATGTTGCCTGGCAGAAGTATGCAGTTTAGCTTCATTATACAAAAATATTTGACTACTGAATGGTGTTGATTGCTAATCATTCACCTCTATCTGTTATCCAGTGGTTCGGAAACCTGGTGACAATGCAGTGGTGGAATGACCTGTGGCTAAACGAGGGCTTTGCCAAGTTCATGGAGTATGTGTCTGTCAACATCACCCACCCTGAGCTGCAAGTGGTGAGACCACGGATCTTTACATTTAATATCTAACTATCTAAGAGTTGAGGTTACGTCATAAACTGTGTTTGCTTGAATACCTCACACGGTGGGCATTTTAACATAATTCTGTGTGTATATTGCACATCCTGTTCTTTATGTTCTCATTCATGCGTGTTTCTTTATCACTTTAAAGTGTTAATAACTTTTAGTATTGCTGTGCTATGTGTATATACGCATATACCGCGATAAAAACAATATAGCAAAATCTCAACGATACACACTTTATATCGTCTCCACCGAAAATTTCCGGCCTAGAAAATTGATATCTGCACCCTTTATTTAAATATTATTAAAAATGTAGATTTTGTTAGCATATTGCATAGTTGTGCTTGGAACTGATTGTTATATTTTATGATAAAGTAATGAAAAATGACAAATTGTGAATGTAGACTTCATGTCCGCATTGCTTTTTGGCCCAGGCTGTCATACAAAGAAATTATGAACACATGCAAAAACAAGAGAGAACCAATGAAATATTAATAACTGATTATGTAGTAGTAAATGTGTGCTTTTTTTGTTTCTCTATGCTGTTTTTACATAGTAAAATAAAACCTGTAGTTGTAGTTCTGCCATTTTCCCCCAAAATAATTTAGTGTATTCCTCACATTTCGATGGTTTGAAGGAACTTGTAGGGTCATTAAAAACAAATATCCTGTCCAGCTCTAGTTGAGATTGTGAGTATAATAGACCTGATGTTCAGTGCCTCTCTTTTAGGACGATTATTTCCTGGAGAAGTGCTTCACTGCCATGTCAGTGGACTCTTTAAGCTCCTCACACCCCATTTCCACCCCAGTGGAGAATCCTGCGGAAATCAGCGAGATGTTTGATGACGTTTCCTACCGGAAGGTACACAAGCACTTTATATATCTTTAATAAAGCGCTCAACCGACATGGATTTGTTGATGCTGATACTGATAGCAGGGTGGCCGATTATAAAGCAATATGTTTATGATATTACACTATTTGAAGTTACTTTTGGCCCTCTAGCAGTTAAAAAACAAAACTGCTTGCATTTTGTGGAAGAACATCTTTTTGGTTGTGCTTCGGCTCTGTGTGACTGTGCGGATGAATACGGTTCTACTCCGAAAATTTGCGCTTAACAAGACAGTGAATGTAAAAGAGATCGACTGAGTGCTTGCGATTACCTGTATCTGTCCTTCTGATATATTCAAGATATATTGGTTGACCAGTAATCTCTAAAAGCCTTTTAGTTTTATTAGTTATAATTATTAGTTGTAATATGTCTTCTGGTTGTTCATAATCTCTCAAGGGAGCGTGTATCTTGAACATGCTGAGGGATTTCCTGACCCCAGAGGCCTTCAAGTACGGTCTTATAGACTACCTGAAGAGACACAGCTACCAGAACACTGTGAACGCTCACCTCTGGGAAAGTCTGACCAATGTGAGTGACCTCTGTCGTTTCCTGTATATGTTCTCCAGTACTCAAAGGGGTTTAAACGATTGCTCTCGAGTCCAAATGTATTTCAACCTTTTCAGATCTGCACTTCTGATGGACTGGATTCGGGGAGACTAAAACTCGATGGATTCTGTTCCAAAAAGAGGGCTGAATCTCCTGCTTCTGTGAGTACTGCATTAAATAATATAATATATAGTAATCATTTATCGTTTTCTTAAATTAATTTTTAAAGGAATGTTCTGGGTTCATAGTAGCATTGACAGCATCTATATGATATGATATATTATGTGATACATGACATGACATGATATATTTTATAACACATTATATATTACATTACATGATATATTTCATAATATATAATATATATGACATGACATGATATATTTTATAATAATTCGATATACGACATGATACATGATATATATGACATGTATTATATGATATTCTAATATATGATATATATTATGTATGACATGGCATGATGTGTTATATGACATGATATATTTTATAGTAAATAATATATGACATGACATGATACATGATATTACATATGGCATGGCATATTTTATATATATTTATATTTTAAATAATATATCATGATATATATGACATGGCTTGACCTTTTATAATATGAAAGGACATGATATGTTATGTGATATGATATATGACATGACATTTTATAATATATAATATATGACATATATATATATATATATATATGTATATATGACATATTTTATAATAAATATGTTTTATAACATGACATGTATGATATATTTTATATATACACAATATATTTATATCATGTGATATATTTTATTATAAATAATGTGATATATGACATGAAATATTTTATATATGACATGATATATTTATATGATGTGTATATATTATAATATTAGAATATGACATGACATATATTTTATAGTATATGATACGATGATATGATGTTTTATATATGACATGGCATGATGTGTTATATGAAATATTGTATATTATATGATGATATGGTCTGATTTATATATTATATGATATGATATATATGACATGACATGATATTAATGCAGTAAATAAAATCCTGTTCTAGCAGAAATGGCATTATATGACATGATATGTTATATTATATATAAAGTCATACCAGTTCATATTATATCATATGAACCACGAATCAAATAATTCAGTTAATGTAGTAAATCAATCCTTTTCTAGCAGAAATGGTTCATGGAGGACAGTGTTGACGTTCGAGCCATCATGGACACCTGGACGCTGCAGGAGGGGTTTCCTTTAGTCACTGTGGAGGTCAGAGGTCAAGAGGTCATCCTTAAACAGGAGCGCTATTTTAAAGGAGAAAAATCTTCAAAGACTTCGAAGTATGCACTAACCTTTTGCTTAATGCATACTGTATGTATGTGAAAATTTGCATATGGTGCACAATATTCATACTGTAGAAATTGTAAAAGCAGTAAGCTACTATGCTACTCTGAATATAGCTATTATGTTTAATTGGATTAAATTATTTTATTTGTTGTTTTTAATTCATTTCTCATAGAACGTCGAACTTCCTGTGGCAGGTCCCTCTGACTTATATCACCAGTCGCAGTAGTGTAGTGCAGCGATTCTTGCTGAAAAGTGAAAAAGGTGTGTTAAGGTTAAAAATAATTACCTTCCAAGCAAGTTGTCCAGCTTATACTGAGATCTGACTGTGTGTCTGCAGATGTGTTGTACCTGTCAGAGAAAGTGGAGTGGATTAAATTCAATGTGGACCTGCGGGGGTATTATATTGTCCACTATGAGTCGGGAGGCTGGGACGCTTTGATCGATCAACTCCGGCAGGACCACACTGTGTTCAGCAGCAACGATAGGGCCAGTCTCATCCACGACATCTTTCAGCTGGTCAGGTGAGGGAACTTCACTTGTGTTTCTAAAAGGAAACAGCATTTGCAATGCATTGAATTTCTCTAATATGACATTTTGGATTAAAACAGAATATAATGTAGTGCAGCTGGACATTATAGTGTATGGTCAAACATACAGTCAAGATGTTTATGTCTTTTTAAACATTCCAAGATTTTTCTCCATATAGTGGACTTCAATGGGGCTCAACAGGTTGAAGGTCCAAATGTCAGTTTCAGTGCAGCTTCAAAGACTCTACATCAGGGGTGGCCAACGTCGGTCCTGGAGAGCCACAATCCTGCAGAGTTTAGCTCCAACCCTGATAAAAACTCACCTTCCTGTAGCTTTCTAGTAACCCTTAAGACCTTGATTAGCTTGTTCAGGTGTGTTTGATTAGGGTTGGAGCAAAAATTTGCAGGATTGTGGCTCTCCAGGACCGACGTTGGCCACCCCTGCTCTACATGATCCCAGACGAGGAATAAGAGTCTTATCTAGAGAAATGATTGGTAATTTTCTACAAAAAAACAATCTTGGTTTTTAAAAAAAAAAAATCTGCTCGTCTTGCACTGGATTGCTACTTCCGCCTACGTCACACGTGACCTTTCCATCCTGATTACATAATGCGTGGCGCATTGCAGAACATTTGTGGAAAAAAAAAATAATTTTTTTTTCTAGAAAATTTCTGATGGTTTCTCTAGATAAGACTCTTATTCCTTGTCTGGGATCATGTAGAGTCTTTGAAGCTGCACTGAAACATTTGGACCTTCAACCCGTTGAACCCCATTGAAGTCCACTATATGGAGAAAAATCCTGGAATGTTTTCCTCAAAAACCTTAATTTATTTTTGACTGAAGAAAGAAAGACATAAACATCTTGGATGACATGGGAGTGAGAAAATTATCAGGAAATTTTAATTCTGAAGTCAACTAATCCTTTAATGAAGACATCCTGCAGCATTTGAGCACAAACGAAATCTTGTTATAATCTAAAAAAAATGGTATTAATACATTTAAAGCTGTCAGTCATTGAGGACCTGATTGATTCATGTTCTTCCTGGAATATATTTGTCTTTCCTTCAGCATAGAGAAAGTCCCACTGGATAAAGCTCTGAATTTGAGCTTGTACCTCAGTAAAGAGTCGGCGATCATGCCAGTGACGCAGGGCTTCAATGAGCTGGTGCCGCTTTACAAACTCATGGAGAAGAGAAACATGGAGGAACTTGAAAACCAGCTGAAGGTTGTGGTTGCAACAATGATTAAGTACTGCTAAAGATGAAGTGTGAATTGTTTTGGTTGTTAAGATACTTTTTAGTGTCTCAGTTTAGATATTACATTTAAAATTTACTTTTCTAAAGTAACTTACCAAGGTAAGACAGCAACATCTGAACCTATTTGTAGGGCTCTATGATTTCTGCAATGCAGATGGAATCACGGAATCCAGTCTTAAAAATGGAATTTACTGTATAACATGGAATGTTATGGAATTTGGAAAAATTTGGATGAGTAAATCAAAAGTACAATCAACCCTTCGCCAACAGTTTGATTGACAGGCGATCTGACCAATCATAACCCCGAATCCGCCATTTTGTCCATCAAAGCAGTCAGGGGAGTTAGTAGATTAACGTTGGTGAACTTGAACTTGAAAAATTGTGTGTCCTCACGTCTTTCCACGCTTGAAACAACATTCCTTCTGATGTTCATTCATGTTTATTTGATGCTATAAATGAACTAGTATGAAGAGATGATCGGTTCACGAGGAGCTACAGCGATCCGTCACGACACATTAAAGAGACACTAGACGCTATTTATTGATTAAACTTCTTGAAAAACTGTTTCATATCAGAAGTAACCTGCTCTGTCTTGTCTGTCGACGTGTTGTCAGTGTCCTCTTTTCTCCGGGATGTGTTTTTCACTTCATGAGAACATGATGTGTGGCGTGAGAGCACTTGTCGGACATGGCAACAGTAACTAAAGGGGGCGGGTCTTTGCGAAGGGTCAATTAATTGTTTATAAAAGTTCTGTTTAAATTAAAAAAATTATGACAGAAATATTACTATTGTACAATAGAATGATTGATTAGACATTCTTTTTGATTTTTAAAACTATTTAAACAGAATCCACATAAATTCAAATGGAAAACAGAAATTTCATAGGGTATTATATTTAGACAAACTGTTGGTGGTTTGTTGTTTTAACAGGGTCATTTAGTGAAGCTATTCAAGACGCTGATTGACCGTCAGCGCTGGTCGGATGATGGGTCTGTATCCGAGCGGATGCTCAGAAATTATCTGCTGTTGTTTGCCTGCGTCCGCCGTTACCCGTCCTGCGTCAGCACCGCCACTGAACTCTTCCAGAAGTGGAAAGAATCTGATGGCAAAATGCTGTAAGAGATTTGATTCACATATCGTCCACACCATACATTCTGCATACTACTTTAATTCCAGTTATATCCTTTGTTCGGTTCAGGCTGCCCACTGACGTCAGTTTGGTGGTCTACACTGAAGGAGCGCGCACAGACGAAGGTTGGGACTTCTTGTTGGAGAAATACAAGCGATCTACCTCACCATCGGAGAAGTGGATGATTAAAGCCGCCCTCTCATACACTCCATTAACTCACAAGCTTGAGTGGTGAGTCTGGAAACATGAAGCTGCTGAGAGTTATGTCACATGGCATTTTCAGAGTTCACCCAAACATGACTTCGGCGATGGCGTATGAATCATTAATGAAGGTCAAACTTTTTGGCGTCATGATTCATGATTCATTTCTCAACCTGGAGTGTCATTAAAGGGGTCCTATTCTGCTTTTTTTTTATCTTCATCTTTCTTGAGTATGTAATGTTGCTGTTAGAGCATGAAAAAGCTCCCTGAAACGCCTCCATTTTAGTCTTGAGATTTCTTCCGAGAACGAACACGTCACCATATTCCTCATTTAAATAATTCCCGTCCAAGGCATATGCTAAATAGAGGGGCGGGGCCTGGTTGAGTTAGATAGTAGTGTGTTGAAACTGGCGGTTATGGTAAGGGGTGGGACATTTCCCAAACACCAATCACAACACACTGATCCAGCCGACCAATCAGAGCACAGTGTGCTTTTCAGAAGGAGGGGCTTCATAGAGACAGGAACTTAACAGAGCGTTACTGACAGACTGGGAAGAGAAGAGCTGAACAATGGAGAATATGAACATTCAAGCATGAAAACCTGTTCTAGTAGAGCCTAAATACTTTGAAAAATGGCTTAATATATCAACTTTAATAAAGTCATTATGAGTCATCTTGAGTCATTGATGTGTTTTTCATTCTGTCTAGGCTTTTGGAAAAAAGCGTTGAGGGAGAGATCATGAAAACTCAAGACCTGCCGTCACTGGTCGTCACTGTCAGTAAAAACCCAAAAGGCTTCAAACTCGCTTGGGAGTTCATGAAGACCAACTGGGCGAAACTTGTGAAAAAGTGCGTAGCAGATATCCAAATGATCTGTCTGAACATTATTATTGCTTTCATATCCATCTGAAGACCTTATTATACGATCAAATAAATCTTACATTCTTATTTTAATGGCTAGATTGTGAATATCATTGGTGTATTACATCTAAATCCTGATTTCAGGTTTGATCTGGGTTCATCTGCAATATCTCGCATGACCGTTGGAGTGACCGATCAGTATTCCACCAGAGAAATGCTTGATGAGGTACTTTTGATTCGTCTGTAATTTTGACAACTTTTATGTACATTTTCATGCTGAAAGTATTAATGCAAATTGAGCACCTAGTCATTGAACATTGTTAGCATGATTAGCATGTTATGATGATTTTGTTAGCATTATTTTAAATTGCTAGCTTGATTTAACATGTTAACATGATTTAAAGTTGATAGCTTGATTTAGCACATTGCTAGTACTATTTACCATGTTGCTAGTTTGATCTAGCACATTGCTAACATGATTTAGCACATTATGAATGTATTGCTAGCACTACTGCTAGCATGATTTAGCACATAGTGCTACCATGATTAAGCATGTTGTTAGCATGATTTAGCACATTGCTAGCATATCCTAGATAGATAGATAGATAGATAGATAGATAGATAGATAAGAAATATAAATAGTATGGTAAGTTTAGTATATATACATATATAGTTGTTTAGCTTATTTGCTATAGTGATAGACAGCTTAAATACACTATAAGATTTACTTTACAAAAGTTTTGACCCTCTCAATGAAAGCTTATGGGATTTTTGGTGGTTTTGTCTACGAAAACTGCAAGGTTTGAGGCTTGAAAGCTCTAGGAGATACTGTTTAAATTTTGGTTCAGAAGAGGAATCTTAAATAGTAGATCAGTAAGTTGGCTTTTTCAAATGAGTCGTGGGTGTCAGATTTATTTCCCAAAGCAGTGATGCGTCTGAAGATCCAAGAACTTGAAGCAGTTGTTTTTTTATGTTGTTCCTGTAGGTTCAGACGTTCTTCAGTTCACTGGCGCAGGATCAGGGCTCTGGGCTCCGCAGCATCCAACAGGCCCTGGAGAAAATCCAGCAGAACATCGTCTGGATGGACAGGAACGTCCCACTACTGAAAGCCTGGCTGGACAGCCAGTCCACGATTGAGTCCTGACAACTCCAGAGATGTTTGAAAGCGTGTGTAACCCCAGACTGCGGACAGTTTCGCCTCGGGTTTGTCTCTGAACACTGGAGCATATTGGCTGAAGGACGCACCTTTGAATCAGCTCTGATATCATGATGTTAAACATGAACATCTGAACTGGCTGTAATAAAAATGTGTGAAATGTTCATGCAAAATTTAATGAAAGTAGTGACGCGCCTTTTTTTTTTATACAGAAACACCAAAACTGAAATTAAAGTTTTCATTTAGTTAAAAAAAAATGAAAAAGTCTAATTGATAATCAGTTAATCAAATTTAACAATCGACACTCAAATGAAAACCATTTAAATGGAACATAAGGCTGATTTTATTAGAGCTGGGCATTGATACAAGTTTTATGATTCGATTTAGATGCAATTCAATTTGATTTTTTTGACTCTCTCAACTAGTGATGTAAAAATAAGCAACCCGTTAGTTGGTACATTACCACAGTTATCAAAATATTTAACTGTTTTCTATACAAAGATTTAAATTGCATACAATGCAGTTTTTATAATAATAATATTTCTGTCATGTGTTTGGTCAAGGCGGAATAGATCTGTGTTGTGGCAGAAATTTAACTCATACTACGTAAGAGACAAACTCAGTGAAAATTGTCTTTATAAGAATTTATTCCTTGCAAGGAAGGTCAGACAGTCATACAGAAACACATGTTACTGCAGAGTGCGACCTAGAAGGGCGGGTTTCCTCCAGCTTTTATACCCATCCGCACCCTTCAAGGTTACATCTCTTAACATCAGTACTTTTCCACACATGGTAAAAAGAAAAGACACTGTACCATGACATAAGGTCTATACCTAATACAAGATGACCTTTTTAGGCCTTACACCCCAGATTTAGGACAGGATGACCCCCAGGTCATGAGCAGGCTCCCTTCAGCCCTGCAGCTGCTTTCCTTCATCCCAAATGTGTGTTCACAGCAGATAGAAAACCATACATTCAGCAAACCCCCTAATATTAAAATTTCCTTCACAATCTGCTACACTGCTGCTGCAGAGAAAGCACAAGACTAATTCTTCTTCTGCAGAACACAAAGATTATATTTTGAACAACATGTGTACACAAAAGAAGAAGAATGCTGAAAAAAATATCTTTATGTTCCACAGAAAAAAGAATTTTCATTGAACTATCCCTTTAATTATGTCTTCCATTTTTCTTTATGCAATATAGCTTGATTTAGCCTATTTAAAAAAACAACATAAACATAAAAATTAGCGGAAACATTAACCAGTCACAAACAAATAACCAAAACAGGCCAATTGACCCTTCGCAAAGCCCCGCCCCCTTTAGTTACTGTTGCTATGTCCGACAAGTGCTCTCACGTCACACATCATGTTCTCACGGAGTGAAAAATACATGGCGGAGCAAAGAGGACACTGACAACGTATGAAACAGTTTCATATTTAAAATATTGTAATTTTTTAAAGAAGTTTAATCAATAAATAGCGTCTAGTGTCTCTTTAATGTGTCGTGACAGATCGCTGTAGCTCCTCGTGAACCGATCATCTCTTCATACTAGTTCATTTATAGCATCAAATAAACATGAATGAACATCAGAAGGAATGTTGTTTCAAGCGTGGAAAGACGTGAGAACACACAATTTTTCAAGTTCAAGTTCACCAACGTTAATCTACTAACTCCCCTGACTGCTTTGACGGACAAAATGGCGGATTCGGGGTTATGATTGGTCAGATCTCCTGTCAATCAAACTGTCGGCGAAGGGTTAATTGTTCTTTTGATTTATTCATCCAAATTAAAATAATTTAAATGGTCTTGGAAAAGTCCTGGACAATGATCACTGAAAATAAGTTTCCTCCAACTTCAATTTCCTATATAACTTCTAATGGAAATCAGGTGTGACTTACACTCATCATCTTGCACACATTACATCTTTTCAAAAGTATGTGGGAAATTGACGTCGGATGGTACTTATTTCCCACAGTCTTTTTCCAGGATATTTCACTACTGCGTAAATAAGGTGACTTACACTGTGTCATCATCTATAAGACACTGTAAGTCACCAAAGCTAGGAATTTCTACTCTACTATTTCTAGCTTTTATGTGAAAAGCTTACAGAAGAGTCTCGCAACTCCCAGAACGATTTTCTGCTATTAATTTAAGTTGTCACCTATAAACCACACTGTACCCCTTACAGTCATCTCTGTGTGTGCTTACATGTCAGAGATGGCTCAATGCACATACACAAATGTTTAGATGGATGACAATGTAAGAGAAATATGATTGCCAGTAGGTCAACACCCACAGGAAGCTAGGTAGGGATTTTGTGGTATAAAACTACCCTCTCTAGTGTGCTGACTATCAAGAAAGAGTCAAGAACAATGATGATCTTCTCTGGAGTCCTTCTTTCTGCTCTGATCATGCTTTCTGAAAGTGAAAGAAGAGTCGACAACAAGTCTGAGTGTTTCTCATTTGTGGAGGTTTTCTGAAGGAGCTCTGTTCTGCATACAGAGAAATACAGAGGTTCTATGTAAGTATGTGTACAGATATACTATAGTCTCATTGCATCTGCAGTGCTATATTGACATTTGAGGTTCTCTCTAACTTGTTTACATTTGTTCTGCTCAGGAGTCAAATGAAGACTTACAGTCGTGGCCAAAAGTTTTGAGAAATCCATAAATATTAGTTTTCACAAAGTTTGCTGCTAAACTGCTTTTAGATCTTTGTTTCAGTTGTTTCTGTGATGTACTGAAATATAATTACAAGCACTTCATACGTTTCAAAGGCTTTTATCGACAATTACATGACATTTATGCAAAGAGTCAGTATTTGCAGTGTTGGCCGTTCTTTTTCCGGACCTCTGCAATTCGACTGGGCATGCTCTCAATCAACTTCTGGGCCAAATCCTGACTGATAGCAACCCATTCTTTCATAATCACTTCTTGGAGTTTGTCAGAATTAGTGGGTTTTTGTTTGTCCACCCGCCTCTTCAGGATTGACCACAAGTTCTCAATGGGATTAAGATCTGGGGAGTTTCCACGCCATGGACCCAAAATTTCAACGTTCTGGTCCCCGAGCCACTTAGTTATCACTTTTGCCTTATGGCACGGTGCTCCATCGTGCTGGAAAATGCATTGTTCTTCACCAAACTGTTGTTGGATTGTTGGAAGAAGTTGCTGTTGGAGGGTGTTTTGGTACCATTCTTTATTCATGGCTGTGTTTTTGGGCAGAATTGTGAGTGAGCCCACTCCCTTGGATGAGAAGCAAGCCCACACATGAATGGTCTCAGGATGCTTTACTGTTGGCATGACAGAGGACTGATGGTAGTGCTCACCTTTTCTTCTCCTGACAAGCCTTTTTCCAGATGCCCTAAACAATCGGAAAGGGGCTTCATCGGAGAATATGACTTTGCCCCAGTCCTCAGCAGTCCATTCACGATACTTTCTGCAGAAGATCAATCTGTCCCTGATGTTTTTTTTGGAGAGAAGTGGCTTCTTTGCTGCCCTTCTTGACACCAGGCCATCTTCCAAAAGTCTTGGCCTCACTGTGTGTGCAGATGCGCTCACACCTGCCTGCTGCCATTCCTGAGCAAGCTCTGCACTGGTGGCACTCCGATCCCGCAGCTGAATCCTCTTTAGGAGACGATCCTGGCACTTGCTGGACTTTCTTGGACGCCCTGAAGCCTTCTTTACAAGAATTGAACCTCTTTCCTTGAAGTTGCTGATGATCCTATAAATTGTTGATTTAGGTGCAATCTTAGTAGCCACAATATCCTTGCCTGTGAAGCCATTTTTATGCAATGCAATGATGGCTGCACGCGTTTCTTTGCAGGTCACCATGGTTAACAATGGAAGAACAATGATTTCAACCATCACCCTCCTTTTAACATGTCAAGTCTGCCATTCTAACCCAATCAGCCTGACATAATGATCTCCAGCCTTGTGCTCGTCAACATTCTCACCTGAGTTAACAAGACGATTACTGAAATGATCTCAGCAGGTCCTTTAATGACAGCAATGAAATGCAGTGGAAAGGTTTTTTGGGGATTAAGTTCATTTTCATGGCAAAGAAGGACTATGCAATTCATCTGATCACTCTTCATAACATTCTGGAGTATATGCAAATTGCTATTATAAAAACTTAAGCAGCAACTTTTCCAATTTCCAATATTTATGTAATTCTCAAAACTTTTGGCCACGACTGTACAACTGTTATTAATCGAGAACGTGCAACGGAACATCAATGTAAGTGCCAAGCTCCATACTTTTACTCCCACAGCACCATACCTTATTCAAATTTAGAATTAGCACAGCATTAATAATCATAGGCTACTGAACTGAAGGTTTTGTGTGAAAATCAAAGTAAATTCTCAGCTAAGGTAAATGTGATAACTGTGGGTGTCTACAACGGCTCGAAAAGGACAATTCTCATATTTGATCCATAGAGTCCCTATGGATGTCACGTCATGAACAAGATCCTGCGCTTCAAATAAGTAGAAAAACTAATGGTCAGTTTTTTTTAATAGAAGACGTCCCATACAGTATGCATACCTCGTATGAAACAATTTTACTGCAGCATTTTGGAGATATTTCACATTTTACTATGTCAGAGGCCTATAAAGAGCTCATTTCTAACAAGTAGGAAAAAAGGATGGTCATTTCCTGTAGGGGGAATCCCACATTACATGTGCACTTCAAAGAAGAAATATGCAATTTTACATTTTGAAGGCCTGATATGTAGAAAAAACACATGGGGTTTGTGTGCGTTTTTGTTTGTCTATGCTTGTAGGGACATTTGGTAAAACATGAAATCAAAAAAAAAAAAAAAAAAAAAAGATTAATAAACATACTAAATGATGCTTATTTGAAATGTAAAAATGTTCCTGTCAGTGTTAAATGAAATATGTCCAAAACAGTAAAATGGTTTAAATATTTTTGCTATGGTATCGACATTGGTAATGAGAGCCATTTGCCATGAAGTATAATTAAGAGCTCAAATTCAACTGATTTTATAGTTCAGTCGTGGCCATAATCTGCACATTTTGTAAGATTAATGGAGAGAGCAAAATATTGCTTTAGGACGTGATCCTTCGTCTTTTATTCTCACAGTAGTAAGATTGAAAATGTCCTGGAAAATAATCACTGAAAAACATTGGGAACCCTGATATCCTTTGATCTAACATTAAAGAAACTGGTCTTTAATAACATTTTGTTATTGACATGCTTTGAAAAACCACACTTAAAGAACTGGTGAACGTATACGGTCACATTTATTGTCAATAAAAATGATTTTATTTAAAGTTTAAAAACAACAAAAGGAAAAATCAAAAGGTTAAACATTTAAATTACATATTTACATAATATAAGCATGTAAAAAGTTCATAAAAATGGCATAAATACAGCTTAAAACACTAATTCTTAAAGTTTTATCTGTAACCTAAATGATCACAGCTTGATTAAGTACAAAACAAAAAAGGCTATCAAGAGATCACACCATCCACCTGGTAAAATTATTTGGCACATTTATTTTACCCACGAGAAACCTCTGAATAACTATTAAAAACACTAAAACTGTACTGAAACAACTAGAAGTTCGTGTTAAACCTGTAACAGCTATCAGACATTTGGAACAAACAAGTTACAACAAACAGATGTGGATTTAGACACGAGTTAAACCTGATTTTAAAACTGCTTCATGAAGGATTCTGGGAAAACATTGCATCAGAATCCGTTAATATTTACATGCATTATCAATCAACTGTCCAGAAAGCAACAGAGCCCAGCTCACGAATGGCAATGACCCACACGCGTCTGGACAGACACCAACACATCTACACCCTCTCACTGCTGTCCAGTAGCTCTTTCCTTCAGCATCTGCGGTCATAATCGCTGACCATCTTTTTGATGTGGTTTAGTTTGGCCTTCAGGTGCTTGCACCTCTTCTTCTTCACCTGGTACTCTCCGCTCTGCAAAGACAGTGGGAAATATATCAGATAACATACTTCACTGTTGCCGGTTTGTGTGAGAAAACCAGGATTCAGCTCATTCTTACCCTCTTCTTGTCTTTGAGCGCGTTGTACTCGTCCATGGCGTCCTGTTTCAAGAGAATGACTGAGGTCAGCAACAAGAGCAGAGGCTCGAACCATTTCCCATGTGAACGTTAATTGTTTACAAATAATACAGAATAACTGACAGGAACATTCAAACAAATCATAACTACTAACAAAACTCATATTCAGTCTTCCTTAAAATAAAAATTAAATAAGTTTTATTTATTTAATAAAATTATTTTAAATTGTATATTTTAATTGACATGAATATTTTACATTTAATTTGACATGAATCAAATTAAAATTAATATTAATGAAAAAAAAAAAATCACACTTAAACTTATAACATTTTATTATATAAAATTTACACAATCTTTAAGATTAGCATAAAGACGGTACAAGAAATAATTATTATTGGAATAATTTTATTATAATGTATACTTTATTATATTAAATTTATATATCATAATCATTAAAATTAGCACATTAACAATAGAAGTAATAATAATATTATTGAAATAACTGTATAATAAGACTTATAACATTTTATTATATAAAATATATTAATAATATTAAATTTAGACATCATAATCATTAAAATTGGCATAATGACAGTAAAAAATATTTATTATTATTATTATATATTATTATTATTATTATATATTTTATTACATAAAATATTACATTTTCTTATTAAAATGAACATGTAAAATTATGATATAAAATATGAAATATTACTTTTATTGAAATGATTTTATAATACTTATTATAAATGCAATATAAAACGTATATAAAATATATATGAACATCATAATCATTAAATTAGCACAATGACAGAACAATTATTATTATTATTGAAAATTTTATATTACTTTATTAAAAATGTATCACATGTATTATATAAAAAGTAATATTAAATTTGCACATCATAATCAATAAAATTAGCATAATGACGCTACAAGAAATATTATGATTGAAAATTAGCAATAATAATAAAAAGTGTATAACATTTGTATGATATAATTATTAATTCTCAGAAATGATCATCATTGAATTTAGAAAACGTTTCATACCATGAACTGAAGATGATCGTTTTAAATTCAATTTAAATTTAAAAGTACATATCATAATCCTATTTCTTGTGCTGTCTTCATGCTAATTTGAATGATAATTGTATTCCAGTATTATTAACGGTCAGTAATGAGAATAAATCTTGAAGACGTTCATACCAGGAACTGAGGACTGCCCTCCTGCAGGTCATCGAGCTCTCGGTCCACGTCAGCCAGACGCTTGTTGATCTGGTCCAGCTCTGCCTGCAGCTCCTTGTACTCCTGATGGTCTTGGTCAAACAGGTGTTTGTAATCTTCTCTCTCTTCATTATTAACAATGGGAGGGAATTCACTGTAAAAACAAAACCAAAGCGTGTTCAGAGCACCACAGTACATTATGAACTCAGAGCGCTTGATGTCAGCAGTAAACCCACCCGAAGAAGTCCTCATCATCCAGCTCATCTCCAGAAGAGGCGTAGTCCGTGTCACGATCCCGGCCGTCGGCGGTACGTGGGCGTCCGGCACGGCGTTTCTTGGGCCGTCCTGCAGAGCTGCTGATCTCTGAACCGCTGCTCACTGGGACTGAACTACGCACAGGCAGCTCATGCCGAATCTCCCTGAACAACACAAATATGAGCAGCGTTTAACCAATAAATCATGCAAACATAAAAAGACACGAGTCATTTGCTCTGTCATAACACAGGGCAGGGCATTGTTTTCATTCCCCCAGAGTCGTCAGTGTTATCTAGAAAGCACTACTTGAGATTAAGTACAGATAGCGGAGGTATTCGTCATTCGCAGTCATTTACAAAATGACTCAAACCCGAGAGGAACACTGAAACTAGGAAGTAAAGTGAAGGAATGAGAAAACTTCCCTTATATTGCGCAACGCCGCTGAACAACCTGTTCTGTAACTCTGTGCCACTTTCACTCCGTTCACATTTAATTTGTCTCATTTCAGTTTAAAGTGCCATGCTGTACAACTAGCGAACGTTTAGAAAGTCATAAGTTTGCAAACAGAAGCACTATAGTGAGATATCAAAAACAAGCGGAAAGAAATGTCTTCGCATCTTACCGAAGCTTACTTCATTACTGCAACTGTAGACACATTGGAGAGATATATATATATATATATATATATATATATATATATATATATATATATATATATATATATATATATATATATATATATATATATATATATATATATATATATGTGTGTGTGAATGTTTTAAATTATATTTATAATTTAGATTGACATTTAACGTATGCACAACATTCCTATTTCTTGTACGTCTATGCAAATTTGAATAATAATAAGTATTATTATTAAAACGATTACGTAATTAGTTTTCAATAATATTTGTATTACCTATTTTTTAATAATAATAATAATAATAATAATAATAATAATAATAAATGATTGACTGTTTGGGATCAGTTCAATTTTGTTTTTCTTGAAAGAAATTAACTTTGTTTGTTTTTTCAAAACTACTATTGAGCAATAAAATTGATCATAAGTGACCATAAAGACATTTTATAATGTATGAAATATTTGTAAAACTTTCTATTCATCAAAGAACACTGAAAAAATCATCATGGTTTCGACAAAAATATGAAGCAGCACAACTGTTTTCAACATTGATAATAATCAGAAACTTTCTTGAGCAAATCAGCATATTAGAATTGATTTCTGAAGGATCATGTGACACTGAAGACTGGAGTAATGATGCTGAAAATTCAGCTTTGATCACAGGAATAAATTACACTTTACAATATATTACAATAGAAAACAGTTCTTTTAAATTGTAATAATATTTCACAGTATTACTGTATTTACGATAAATTAAATGCAGCCTTGTTGAGCAGAAGAAACTTTTCAAAATCATTTAAAATTCTTACTGACTCAAACTTTTTAATGCACCACTAATTACACCGTCTGAATAAACAGATCAACATTTTCAAAACGTCAGTGTCCTAAAAATCGGTTTTCAAAATCCGCCATCGTACTCTCAGTCACATGCAGAAACGCACGCCGTACTCACACAGGACTCTCACTCTGGGGAGGTTTGTCATAATTTGTGCTGTTGTCATCTAGATCATTTCTAGACCCTCCGAACTTCACGGGATAGTCAGTCAGCAGCGGATCAGGG
Source organism: Zacco platypus (assembly GCA_038088235.1). NCBI lineage: Eukaryota > Metazoa > Chordata > Actinopteri > Cypriniformes > Xenocyprididae > Zacco > Zacco platypus. The sequence goes on from CM076086.1 coordinate 18,642,761, forward strand.
ACACCATTCACATCATTTACCTGAAAAAGAGAAATTTGTTTCAATGGCAACATTATTAACAATCATAACAATCAAGAACAATTCCCCCCATCCCCACCTCCAAAATTCTCATTGTAATGTGAAAATAAAATGATAAACAAAGGAAAATACTAAATTATAGGGGTGCCACGATATCTGACGAGATTAAAATGTGACAAGATTTCTCGTCGAGGTGAAAAGCCGTCTCATGATATTGCCATGACGGAGTGTGACAGTGAAATTAAGATAAAAGATGCCACCGCTACGTTTACATTACGCCTCTACTGCCGTTTTGCTTTTTATAGAAATAAGAACCATTTAATTCAGTTGGATAACGGTCGCTTCAATTCCATCCAGCACATCCAACAACATGAGCTGCAGAGTAGGACGTAGTGCAGCAGGAATCAGAGTTCACGGACCACGTGACGAGTGTAAGTGACGAGATGACTGACGAGACTATGGCAGAGGATTCGTTGCACTCCCCATTCACAGAGTGCGCGTGATTGCGAAAGTAAAACGCGAACGCTTTTTCAATACCCCACATTTCGAAAGCGGTTCCTTGACGCATGCAAATATCTTCCAATATGAAAGCCATCTTAGACTGGGTTGTGTAGTTGTAACCATCTCTCAGATCTATCATACTTGAAGAAAAATTGGGTCTCTAATTGCACTTTAAATATTAAGAATGTACTTTGATTATGGATGAGCTTATCGTTTGCACTTAAAACTAAGAGATGAATTAATGAACCAATGAATAATATTAATTATCATCAATTGTTGTTATTATTATTATACATTATTATTATTTAACAATGTTAATGTTCACTAAACTTGGTTAAAGTAATTATCTGACAAAATTATTTGGCAAAAAAAAAGCTACAGGTTTTATTTTACTATGAAAAAAAATGCATTAAAAAAAACAAAAGCTCACATTTACTACAACATAATCAGTTAATATTTCACTGATTCTCTCGTTTTTGCGTGCTTTCATAATTTCCTTGTATGACAGCCTGGCCAAAAATGACATCGCCACAATTTGTCATGTTTCATTCATCACAAATAAAACAATCGGCTCCAAAGCACAACTACGCACACATCAGCTTTAACAAGTTTTTAAATAATATTTGGATAAAGAGTGAAGACGTCGATTTTCTGGGATGTGAACATTTCTGGACACTGTTTTTGAGAGATTCACTCAAACGGGTGGATTCTTTGGTGCAAGGTGCAAACGCCAGACACGTTTCAACACGCATATCCTGAGGGAGTCCACACATACTACAAAAAGACGAATCATTTCTTGCCATTTTTTCCAAGAATCACAACCTGATTTAAAGTGAACCACAGCAATTCCTAAGAGCATGTATTTTGCTCCACATAGGATTGAGTTTCTGGTTGAACCAGTCCAGTCGGCGCAGAGCAAACGATCCTTTCGACATCAAAACATGAAAACCCAAGCATGCTTAGAAACTGCTGTTGTTATATTCAGATTCATTGTTTAATAAAAACCGACCATCAGATTTAAAACATCTATATGCACTACATCACTATATCCACTGAACATTTCTCAAAATGGCCTAAAAATCAAACGACGAGGTATGAATGAGGCCTGTCTTTAGGTTCATTAATGTCTAGAACATATGTGAGTGAAACTGTCACAACAAACCACACCCAGAAACCAACGACAAGCGTTGCCCTCCCCCAACCACCATTACACACACAAACAGGTCTTTCTACCTACAGCATGTTAAAAGAGATAGAAAACCACACAGGCCACCTATATTCAAAACCAGACAGACGATTCCTCTGAGACAACCAGAAACAGGTTTGTGCTGCGAGGAGACTAAGGAAGTTAAATAACTCTTTTGTTTGGCAACAGAAATGAGCACAGGTGTAGAATTTATACGGATATTTACTCCATCTGGAGTAGAATAGACCTTCTGTATGGAAAAGACCGAATTATAGTCTTCCAAGTCACAATAGACGACGGGTTGTAGGACAAAAGCTCGTAGTTGAGGATCCTTACAACTACACCACAAGGAATCTAAAGAGAGACCTCACTTTCTCAATGTTTCCGCACCTTCTGACCGATGAATTTACATGAACGTCCCACACTGAAACAAAAGTGTTGGATTTACTTTGAAACAATTCTCTCTCAGAAATTGCTGGTAAATTTCAAATACTTCAAGAAACGGTGTATTAAAAATTCAACTCTGAAATTGTATTTTCTTGTCAAACAAGAAATGTATTTGTGTATTTGTTTGTGATAACTGAATATAGATTTTGAAGAATGTTGATTATAGAGTTTCTACTCACGAAAAGCAATTTCTAGCCAATTAAATATTTCAGATTGGACTGATTTTATATTCAGAAATTTCAATGACACTTTAATATTTGTGCACAGAAAAATCAAGGAGCTCTTGCTTGAATCACGTCTGACTCAGTGAATCAAATGATGATTATAATTTAGATAATAAGAGCCAATCAAATGAAATTACTGAGTAGAAACAATCAAATCTATTCGCAATTAGTGAACTTCACTTACAGGGTTAAGTTAAATTTGTGTCAAGACCGCATTAGATGAACTTCAAATCATTTCACCAAAAGCCAAACTGGTGAATTCTGATGATGTCATCAAATCTTACCCCTATTAATATTATAAACTCTTATAATATTAAATTATAAGAACTTCCATACATTTCCAGAGCTAATATTTGTGCAGGTTAAAAATAATTGTATGATTTTTATTTATAATTTAAATAAATATAATTTTTTTATTTATATAATTGATTTATTTTTATTTATAACATTTTAATTCACAAAATTGATATATATATATATATATATATATATATATATATATATATATATATTTATTTAAATTTATATACATGATTTAATTTTTTAAATTTAATTTAATTTTTTAAATTATAAAGAATTTCCGTGACTTTTCCAGGACTGGAGATCACAATTTCCCTGATATTTCCCTTGTTTTTTCTCTTGAGAAACAGAGCCCAGTAATCTCTCATGTATCAACATTCCTCATAATGATCTGATCTGCTATCCACACCCATTTACTTGACTACTCTTCACTAGTATGAGACATTACTTCACCCAAGGAGAAACATTTGAGACCAGATGATACTTTAATGAAACGTAACTGCATTGATTCTCCTGAATGATGAATATCGTACTCACCCAATCCTCCACATCCTGCGGTGAGTTTGGGTCTTCGATTTCTTTCACATGGCGCCACAGGATGTTGTCCTTCCCATGATAATTGATCCTTTGACGGGTTTTAATGGCAAAAACCATGATGATGACGAGGGCCGCCGTGACAATAAAGCCCAAAACAAGAGCGATTGCCTGAATGAGACAGAAAAAGGACACTACTTTGATTAAATTTGTCCGTTTACACAGTAAAAAAACTAAAATTGTCATTGTACAATGTTGTGCTCACCTCCTGAGGATCCACGACGCAGTAGTGATACAGATATTGATTCACGAACGCACCCGACATCTGCGGCTGCTGGTAAGCGGCACACATGGCGTACACTTGATTGAACTGAACGGATCCAGACGTCTGGGCCATTGGGTAAACCGTCACCAGATAAACTATGGTGGCAACAAACATGAGAAAGGCCATGATGGCGCTGGTGATGATGACTGCCAGGTAAAATTTCCTGCCCTGGGCCACTTTCTGGTGCGAGATGATCATGATGAAGATGACGAGAAGAATGATGAAGGTGATGATCGCCATTGCGATCATGAAACCCTTTCCTTGCCTGGGGTCGTTCTGAGATCCTAGGATCCCATAACCATAGCCTCCGTATCCGCCTCCGTATCCACCTCCCCCAAAGCCGCCATATGAGCCGCCGCCATAGGAACCGCCACCATAGGAGCCGCCGCCATAGGAGCTGCCGCCATAGCCTCCGAATCCAGCCGCTCCACCATCCGTATCCCAGGCCAGAGTGGAGGCCACGCATACGAAGATTCCCACGCAGAGGACGACCGACAGCACACACATGATCTTTATGATGCCCGGCGGAGACGTCCAGCGGTAGAAATGCTGGAACTCATCGTCAGGGTAGTACGAGTACGCCGGCTGAGGGGCAACATTACTGGAGAGAAAGTGTTGAAAACAGTTTTAGAAACACATTCTGTTTAGGGACACAACAATACAGTTTGACCCATATTTTTATGTTATGACCAAAAATCTAGACAGAATGATAGATGAACGATAGAACAAATGATCGAACGAACAATAGAATGAACGATAGAGCTATAGATAAAAATGATAGATACATAGAATGATAGACTGAATGATAGAAGAAACTAAAGAACAAACCACAGATAGAAATGATAGAACGATACATGATGGATATGATAGATATAACGATAGATAGAACTTTATATAGATCGAACAAAAGATCGATCGAAAGATCGAAAGAAAGAAAGACCGAACGAAAGATCGAAAGAAAGAAAGGCTGAATGAAAGGCTGAACGAAAGGCCGAACGAAAGGCCGAACGAAAGGCAGAACGAAAGGCAGAACGAAAGGCCGAACGAACGAAAGAGCTTTAGATGAAAATGATAGAATAGATAGATAAAATGATACAATGATTGACTGAATGATAGAACGAACTATAGAACAAACTATAGAATGAACAACAGACAGAAATGATACGATACATGATGGATAGATAAAATGATAGAACTTTAGATAGAACGAATGAAAGACCGAACGGAAGGCCGATAGAGCTATAGATGAAAATGGTAGAATAGATAGATAAAATGATAGAATGATTGACTGAATCATAGAATCAACTATAGAACGAACAACAGGCAGAAATGATGGATATGATAGATAGGATATAGATATGTGATAGATAAAATGATAGATAGAACTTTAAACAGAACTTTAGAAAGATCGAACGAAAGACAGAACGATCAATCGATCGATCGATGACTTGTATTTTTTTGAAAATAGCATTCATATAATGCAGTACTTTTACATGATTTAAACAGGTACACAAGATATATCCGAATTCATTGGTATCATGATTTTCTTCTTTTTTTTGAGTCTATTCTTTTTTTTTTACAGATCTTTGTTTTTCTATTTCAAATAACAATAATTTCCCTGAGTCAAGTTTCAAAAGCGCTAGTCGGTTATAACGTCTTTTTTTAAAAAAATATATAATCAATGTATTTTTGTATAGTTTTAATTTCAAATGTTCTTGTGTGAATGGTAAATTGCTTAAAAACAAAGACAGATTAGATATGAACTATATAATTTTGGTTACCAGCAATAGTAAAAATTATTGCCATTCCCAGCACTTAAGTACTTTCGAAAATAGCAAAATAGTGGAGAAATAAAATTAAAAAAATACAACACTGGCTTAATCAGACTGATGCTTGGGTAAAAGTTGATATTGACTGATACCAATATGGTCCATTTCAACAACCATCCATTTTAAGAACATGATTTATTGGTTTTCTTATTTTCAAGGACAAACGTCAAAGATTTTTCTCTTCATCTCCACCTATGTAACTTTATCCAGAGAAACTCTGAGGCGAAACTCCACACTTACTATCCATCCTCAGTATGATAATCATAGGGCGGAGGACTCCCGTTCGGCTTCGAAGACATTCTGAAGAGACAAAAACATGAATATTAATAAATACATCGAGTATAAAATCATTATAAACCGTATACACTTGATTTTAATCTTTCAACTAAACCTCAATCGTCATTTTGACAGAAAAAACAACAATTAAAGTTACCATAAGTGACAAAATGCGGTGTCAAAAATACTATTCCCGTATTTAAAAGAAATTTAATCGCGGAAAACGACCGACTCTGAGACTCGTCACTAACAAATTGAGCGGAAACGAGTTGTTTCTGAGGTAAATGTCAGCGACTTTCGCCATCAATGATCTTATAATTAAAGCAGATACACAGTATCGCAGTATATTTTGATATACTATTATGATTATAGTACGGCTTAGCCTATATTATGAACTATATATTGTAGTTTCACTCTCACCTGTGTGTTGAGGTGTTCTCGCGCACTGTTCTCTCTGTGCCACTGTTCAGGTGAGACAAACAACCTGCCCTTAAGATAATGAAACCCCTCCCACACATACACAAACACACCCACACCCACACATACACACACAGAGAGAGAGAGAGTTTCACAACCTAGGGAGCTACCTACCTAGACAGCTTCATGTGCACAAAAAAAGTTTATAATGCCTCAAAAGAATGTTCAATGCCTGTGGTGCCTAAAAATTCTGTCTAGATAGGCAGCACACTAGATGAAACACCCATAGAGAGCGCTTGTCTGGTTATGACGAATGAATCTGTGATAAGAAACAGGCTAGTTAACACAGGTGTGGTGACATGTTGCAGATATTCTTTAACTTTTTTATTTTACTTACACAAAAAGTTACTGTACATACTTTAAATGGTTCCCCACATTGCATCATAACATAAGAAAAAGTGTAAATTGTCTCAATTTATTATTGCTTTATACTTTTTATTCCAGTTGAAGTTATTTTTTGATAGGAGAATAAAATAGGTTTTAAAAATTAGTTATGAAAGTGTTGAAGGAAATCTTAAACGTCTGACGCTTATGTTGCAATCGAACATAATGGGAAATGGAACTGTTTTCTAAGCATAATCTGTCCTGTAGTCTAGACGGGAAATTAACAATGGGGATGCTTAGAAGAGAAGTGAGTTTAACACAGCAAATTGCTAGACAACATGCAAGCTTGCTATTGCATTTCTTAAAGGAGGTCTATAATGCAACTTTTTAAAAGTCTCTGGTATCTCCAGAATGTGTCTGAAGTTTCAGCTCAAAATCCCCCATAGATCATTTATAATAGCTTGTCAAATTTGCTTCTATTTGGGTAAAACACGTAATTTTGTGTGTGTCGCTTTAAATGCAAATGAGCTGCTGCTCCCGCCCCCTTTCCAGAAGAGGGCGGCGCTTTAACAGCTAAACAACAACAAAGCTGGAGAATCTCACGCAGACAAAATGGGGATTGTCAGTAACGGTGTTCAGCCTTACATTGTTCAAACCGGAGTCCGACAGTAAGTGCATTTACATGGTTTAAAATTCCAATCTGAGTGAAAATGCTCCATATAAACGCCCAAATGTAATGAAATTGTAATTGGTTTTGAGAGGGGTGGGATAAACCTTTCTATAAACCGAACAAAATGAAAATTCTGGCATGTAAACACGTTAAACTGATTACTTTGCGTCTACGTCATCGCGTCGGGGCATGGGGTCGTCAGAATGCGTGGCGGCAAAATCAAACTGGAGAAAAATTGAAACAACAGATTTATTAAATACACTGAAGGAGCTCATTACTACAGATCTTCATCCACATTTCGGAGGAGAGAGGGGTAGTATTGAGATGTACAGCCACCAAAAAGGTCAGCTTCCTGCGCCCGTATTTTCCTCACACCGTCCAGCGGTTATATGCTACAAATTTCACACTGATGCTTGATTAAGTGCAACACTTTACATAAAAATAGGGTGCACGAGAAATCATGGAGCTCCATGTTGACTGGAATAAAAGCCAGCAAACGGGACATAAGCTAATGTGCGCATGTCACAGTTATTCTAATTGAAAGCGTGGGTGTTGAGCCGACTTTCAACTTCCTGTCAAATTATTACCCCTCTCGTTGAAGTCGCTATTTTATTGCCTAATCCTAACCCCAACCCTCCCCCACAACCAATCCTAAACCTACCAATACTAGGGAGGTAATAATTTGGCGGGGGAAGGATTTCAACAGTCCACCGAATTTTTCAAGCGGAATGACAAAAAAGTGCACATGTAAACGTGGCTAGTGATGGAGAAACTCATCGACTAGCATGTGCCATTATGTTAATTTTTTGTGCAAATCCAGCATTGAATTGACCGATCGCAAAGACCCGCCCCCTTTAGTTACTGTTGTTATGTCCGACTAGCCATGCGCTCTCACACCACACATCATGTTCTCTTGCAGTGAAAAATACATTGTGGAGCAAAGAGGACACTGACAACACGTCGACAGACAAGACAGAGCAGGTTACTTTTGAGATGAAACAGTTTCATATTTTATATATTGCAATTTTTTAAAGAAGTTTAATCAATAAATAGCGTATAGAGTCTCTTTAATGTGTCGTGACAGATCGCTGTAGCTCCTCGTGAACCGATCATCTCTTCATACTAGTTCATTTATAGCATCAAATAAACATGAATGAACATCAGAAGGAATGTTGTTTCAAGCGTGGGAAGACGTGAGGACACACAATTTTTCAAGTTCAAGTTCACCAACGTTAATCTACTAACTCCCCTGACTGCTTTGATGGACAAAATGGCGGATTCGGGGTTATGATTGGTCAGATCACCTGTCAGTCAAACTGTTTGCGAAGGGTCAATTAACCCTAAACCGACCCAAATCCTAATCCTAATCCTATAGTAAGTACATGTAGTTACTAATCATTACTCAGTACTTAAATGCATAATTACACTGTAACAAAGACACATTAAAATAAAGTAACGCTTTATTTTACAGTATGTACACTTATATGTACTTACAGTGTACTTACCAAAGAAAGTACTTGAATCAATATAAGGTGACTACATGGGTTAAGGTTAGGTTTAGTTAGGTTCAGGGTTAGTACCTAATTATCACCCACTAATTAAGTTGTCTTGAAAATGCAAACTTACCGATCTACTACTTAAGTTTATTATTTTTCTTAGCCTAAGATTTCTAAATGCTACTCCTCCTAGAGCGTTCAAGCTATATCCACCAAACCTATCTATCTACCTATTCATCCATCCATCTATCTATCCCCGTTGTCTATCTATCTATCTATCTATCTATCTATCTCCAACACCCCTGACTGCTTTGTCGGATAAAATGGCGGATTCAGGTTATGATTGGTTAGATCGGCTGTCAATCAAACTGTCGGTGAAGGGTCAATCGACCCTCGTTTGTGAAGCAGTCCAGCATAAAATGATGGCACCAACAGTACTCTACCACAACAACTCTTCCTCTTCTCTAAAGCAGCCCTACATGGCCCCGCCCCCTTTGTTGTGTGTTCTCGGGGATGGGGTTTATGTAAATTTTGGGGTTTGTGATGTCACCATCCCAGGAAGAAGCTCGTTGTAGTCCCTACCAGCCGTTTGTTGTAGTCCTTAAAAAGTGATTTCTGTAAAAGAAAATCTCTCTCTTTTCATTGAACTTTAAGTGTCGTAACTTTGCAGATGTTGTTTCTGCTCAAACAGCAACATTACACACTAACTAAAGTTAAAAAAGTGAAATCATAATCAAGGACCCTTTGAACATATAAATATGTGTGTAATTATTTGGTCATGGGTTGCTCTGCTGTGTCTGAATTGCCTCTTGGACTTTTTTATTCAAAGATTAACTAAATTACAGCAAATTTGCATGAAATGCTTTGACTTTTCACTCTTTAGAGTATTTGCATATAAATCACCTATTCAGCTCATCAAAATGCATTTGCAACACTGAAAATATAAGGACAGGGCGACAGGCTGTTGTTGTACAGATCAAACTAAGACAGGCTGTTGTTGTACAGATCAAACTAAAAAAAAAAATCATTGAACAGTGCATAGAATCAATTCAAACTGATAAAAAAACAGCATTTCTGCATAGATACAAAAGCTTTTTCAGCATTCCGTTAAACATCATGCACTTTTAGTCAGCATTATGAAATACAACATGAAAAAGAAAACATTTTCAGTCAGTGCTTAAGGCTCAGAGCGTATATTAAGAGCATGCAAGTTATCCATCTCTCATTTCATCCATCCAGACCAGTGAGGCTCTGCAGATGCAGTGGTCACATGTTCAGTGTAAAACGATGTGAAAAAAAAGGACCATCACACCAGGTTCGAATCAAGTGCCGCTGGTTTCAGCCGTAACCATCGTTCCAGCCCATGACTTTGTCATATTCGTGAATCCTCTGCTTGATATGGGAGAGTTTGTTCTTCAGATACTCGCATCTTTCCTTCTTCTCTAGAAATGAGGGATCCTTGGGACAAAAACACCACCAGAGACATCAATAAGACCACCATCCCAGTCGGGTAAAGAGTGGGAACTATATATTTTCTCTTTAAACGGTGATTAACTCTATTCTACAACCAAACTGAACAGTTAGTTGTTAACGCAGCTCGTCTGAGAAAACAGAGCTACATGTCCTGACTGTTACTTTCCTGCGCCATCACTCAGAATATGGCTCAAACGGTCTTAGAGAGGCCACTGATTGGTCTGGGTGACTACAGTTATTTCCTCCTCTTGAATAGACACAATAGAGCAAATCCTGTGAGAAAAGCAGCCTCCACCCCTTTCCTCATCCTCCTTTCTTCCTCCATTTGCTCTTCACAGTGTTATAAATCAGCCAGCAACATCTAGACAAAACCTACTGGCCTGTACAGGCCCACAGAATCTGCAGATTTTTAGGGGAAAAGGCAGCAGATCTCTGTGTAAAGGATTTAAATATGGCAATATGTGTTAAGCTGAGCAGAGAGTACTACACTTTTGGTTAGTATAATCAAAGTATAATCAAATTAACACCATTTACTCATACTGCATGGTTTAAATCGAATTGTAAGAATAGCGACCTGACCCTCATGAATGTAAAATGGGGAATATTTTTAACATTAAGCCACCAGAACAAAAGTATGACTACCAAAATCATTATTTTCACATAAAGCGAGCTGCGAGTGACACAATGGCCTGTGCTGTTTTTTCACTAATATTAACCTTCTGGTGCTCATTTTTGACTGAAAAATTAAGTTTATATATATATATATATATATGGAATGGTACGAAACATGGTAATAGTTTTGGCACTTGCTATGTGAACATAAAAAAGAAAAATCAGTCACTTGCACTCCTCGAAATGACCGCATTGGAAATTATTGGGAAACAAATTTTATCTAGTGGAAACTTTTGGTACTGCGCCCAAACAAAATCTTACTAAAAGATAATTTTTTGAGAAGTCAAGCTAAAATTTGGAGCACACATTATTTAGATTTATGGCTTTGGTAAAACTTTTTTGGAAAAATACATATTTCAAAAATGTTTTTTTATAAAAATAAATGTAAAATTCTAACTTTTTTCACTTCAGCAATAATCTGAAAACAGACCAAACTTAAGTCTGAGCTCCAAAGCATTCATGATTTGTGACAGTTTAAGGTCTGTGCTCAAAAAGTGAATAAATAGATTATAACTAGTGCAAAAATATAATTTAGTACAATAAAATCCACTAAAAATACAAAAGACTAAATAAGTACATTCATTTCATTGAAAAAAAAATTCTGTCATTTTTGACCACCACACGAAGAGAACCAGAGGGTTAAATGAGAAAAAAAAGAAAACAGGTAAATAATTCCTTTGACATAAGAAATTATAAATGTTATATTATTTAATAAATGTTTCAATTATAAAAATTTTAATGTTTTAATGGCCAGATATATTTACGGTGGGTATGTTTTCTCAAATCACTCTCAGAATGGATGTCAATAACTCACCATCTTCTTCCGCTGATATTCCTGCAGGATTTTGTTGATGCGGTCACGCTCCTTTGATAGAAAATGAGAGGATTTTTTTTTTTAGAAGACTAATAACGCTTCTGCAATGTGTGATTTACATTTACATTCATGCATTTAGCAGAAGCTTTTATCTAAAGCACCTTAAAAAAGAAGAACAAAAGCAATTCGACAAAGAGCAAACTATTTTTTTAATATGCAATGCCAGGTTTGTTAGACTAGAAGCAAGCTAGAGAAGAGGAAAAGAAAAAGGTTTGATAACATGATCACATTTAAAGTAAGATCCTTTACTTGAAAGGGTTAGTTTTGAGTTTTACAACTTCGAAAAAAATCACTTTTACAGTGTGATGCCTTGTTGATGTATGCATAATAAAATTCCTTTAAATAAGCAGTCACAAAGCACAGAGAAAGTAATAAACTTGAATATCAACTGACCATGTGGCTGGTGGGGTTTTGCGGTAAATTCTGCATCATAACATCCATTTCATCAAACTTCTTCAGTATCACTTGAACTTCTGCATGGAGCTCTTTATACTCAGAATACTGGTCATTAAACACAGCTTTATACTGGTCCCGCTGCTCATCGGTTCGAATCGCTGGATATTTACTGCCGGGAAAGACAAAACACAAGGATGAGATGATTTATCAAAGCATATCAAGGTCATAAAATAACATTTTGTGAGTTTTCTGTATGGTTGTAAAGTAGGTACTCACGCAATGTAGTCTGGCATGATCACGGGTTTAGGAGTGTGTCCAGCTGGAATATAACCTTTCACAACTTTGGGCTTGGAGACTGCGGCAGTGTGTGTGTGATGTACCGGCGCTGAGACAGACATTGGCTCCCTTGATCCATCAACAACCTATTACAGTGAAGAGGATGATGCAAAATGATAAGCAATATTATCTGACTATATTATACACTGACCTTAGTTACGGTTATTAATGCAACAGGGAATTTTAGGCCAAAACCCAGAAATGAGCACTGGATGCGATAATCTTGAATTCAATGGGAATCTTTTAATAAGGTCTGTGGTTAAAGGTGACCTATTATGCCCTTTTTCAAAGTCTTGATTTTGTTTTTAGGCTCTACTAAAACAGGTTTTCATGCTTGAATGTTCATATCCTCCATTGTTCAGCACCTCTCTTCCCAGTCTGTCAGTAACGCTCTGTTTAGTTCCTGTCTCTATGAAGCCCCGCCTTCTGAAAAGCACAGTGTGCTCTGATTGGTCGACTGGAGCAGTGTGTTGTGACTGGGAATAATCAAATAACATCTGGAATCAAGATGCATTTAAATCTTTATATCAATTTCTTATGTTTCCAGTAACATGAAACTAGTCAAGAAATATGCAATGGAACTGTCTGTTTGTGAATCAAGGATTATAGTTAACTAAAAAGAGAGCATGACTGACTAGAATTATTCATTTCATTGCTATACTGTTATATATAACTGAAGTTATATATCAGAAAGCAATGTACCATGGGTAAACATGAGAACTGATAAGGCCAAAATACTTGCCAAATGCACAGCAGCAGGAGAATCTCTTGGCAGCATCTGTAAAATAGAAGTAGAGGTGATTCAATGGTTGCTTTATTAATTTTTGCAACTATATTTAATTAGAACAACGAAGACACTTGCAATAACACCTCATGATTAACTGCTGTAATATACACAAGGTATATTTTATATATTTATTATCTCAATGAATAGAATGAGATAAAACGCTAAGTACTAAGTAACACTGGTTTAGTATATAGTACACAACAGAAATAGAAACCATGTGACCAATAAAGACAAAAACTCAGACTAAGTGTGCTAGTTCTGCATAGGTCCCGGTCCAGGTCAGGCTCTGTTTACACCTGGTATTAAGTTGTTTTAGTCGATCGAATCACAAGAGGCTGACGGTAAATACAGGTGCAAACAATGTGTAAAACGTTTTGAGCTTGTCCGCTTTCGACCACTTCCAGAGGTAGTCGAAATTGCTTTCGTAGTGTAGACTTTCACGTGGTCGAATGTGTTCGGACAGCCACAAAAGACCCGCCTACTGACCTAATGCATGAACATTATGGGAAGCGCGCTAGCCAGACGGGATTTAAACTTTGTCGGCTCAAGTTTGGTTTTAAGATGCAAAACGTACCAAGCACAATGTTCTCTCACAATTCCTGATTTCTAACACACACTCACAGCGTTCGGCTGGTCTCGCTGCTCTCCGGATGTTTTTCCGTCGTCTCCTCTGGCATTCATATGTAAATTATATTTCGTCCATTAGATCGCAAGATCTGAAAAAGCCCATACATTTACACGCCCACAGACCTTCCCCTCAAAGAAATCACAACAGAAGTGGTTGAAAATGGAGAGAAGAGATGGATTAAAACACCAGGTGTAAAGCGTGCCACGCGAGCCCTGAAAAGTGAAGCCAAAGCGTCTCGATCGCCCCCAGGTGGCTGGTCCCAGTAGAGGTCATGAACCTCGCCTTCTCCATGTAATGTAATGGGACCCAAGACAAACTAAACAGTAAAATTACACATCAAATATTTTCTCCTAAAGATGCTTTCTGTCATTTTAGGCAGTTAAGGTGTTCGTTCTTTAAATAAGTTTGTTTTTAGTTAGTAATTTGATTCTGTAGAAATGCGGGTTTTGGCGTCATGATTGACAGCTAAGACTGAAGCACCAAGAGAATTTTTTCTGGATTTTCAGGAGATTGGAGCTTTAACTTTTTTCCAGAGTGTGGGAGGGACCTTGATATCGCGGCTCTACGGATCCTTGAGACTCAAGATGTCAGCGCCACATTGGCACACTGGCAGCTTCATTTACTACAATGGAAGAGAGTGAATGTGCGTCATACTTTTTTTTTTTTGTAAACGGGGATGTGTCTCCCTCGCCTACTTGTGATCCGATCGACCAAAACGCATCTTAATACCAGATGTAAACAGGGACTCAGTGTGCTGGTTCTGCTTAGATCACGTTATCCAGCCACCAAACAAACCTAAAACAAATCAAGCTTAAGAAATCATCCTCTGAAATAAAAACAAAGAAATTAACTTAAGGTTTGAAGAAATCTGAGCAGAAATCTTACCTCCTGCCCATTACGTTCTCGTAGTCGTCGAGCTGCCTCGTGCCGCCACAGTTTCAGACACACTATGGCTCCGATCAAGTACACGATCATGGTGAAGAACAGGAAAATGATAGCCGCCGTCTGTCCAGCTTCCGTGCGACAGAAAGCGCCATTAATGCCATTATTGAAGACCGCATAGCTGCAGAGTCCACCTCGTAGGGTGTCATTCACGTACACGCAACCAGCTGCCAAAAACAGGAGCGCAAGAGCCAAGTTTATGAAGAACTCCGTTAACGGCCACCAATTTGAATCTAAAAGGATAGTTCGATAATACATGGTCATTCCCAAGACAAGCATGATAACGGTTACTATCCATGCCAATCCCGCCACCACTAGGATGAATGGCGTCTTGGGTCCGGTGTAGTAGGTATTGCCGTAACCGCCTCCGTAAGAGCCTCCATAAGAGCCTCCGTAACCTCCTCCAGAAAACCCACCAGGTGACGAGTATCCAAACATGTTATACCACTCATTGTCTTTATGAATGTAAGCACAAACACATGCAAAAATGGCTGCCCCCAGAAGCAGCTCAACGCAGCCAAGAATACGTAAAAGTCCAGCCCAAGACTTCATGTAGGAGTAGCGCTGGTTGTATTCCTCGACTTTTTCACTGTATGTTAAAGCTGTGTGCACTGTACGGCCATCAAAGGATTCCACAGGGTTGCCCAACAGCATTGCCTCGCGCTCTTTACGTGAGTTATAACTGCCTCCGGATCCGCCGTATGGGTCACGGTAAGATCCGGGAAGTGATGGAGACTGCGGAGGAGAACAGCGAACGCCCTCAGTGGTGGCGTTCTTGCTGCTCGACCCCAACATTGACTTCAACTTGCTGCTTCTGCTGCTGGACCTGAAGAAGTTCTTCCATGAGTCTGGAATGAAACGGTGGACGGGTTTGATGTCGATGCCAGAGTCCTCGTTGCCTTCGCTTCCGCTGGGATCAAACTCAGGGCCTATTGGCGGTTGGTCCGGAAGGGGAGGTGGTGGAAAAGGTTCGGAGCTTAAAGAATCAGATGTCCTGTGATCAGGCAAGCCGTGAAGACTCGGAAGCGAGCCTCTGGGAACGTCGTTGTAGTGGAGCATGTTTCGGGCACAAGTCCGAATGAAGAATGCAATTATCCCTAGAGCAACATGAAGTAAACAGGCTTAAGAAAAGATCTAGGAAACGGATTTATGTTCTTGTAGAGTAGTGGTTCTCAACTGGTGGTTTGTGACACAAAAATTGGTCACAGGTCTGTTCTGAACAATGCAAATGGATACATAATTGAGCATAGTGCATAGTTTAGATGTGGATTTTTTTAAATTGAACCTCCTCCACCGTTGGTGGAGTATCTGCGTTTTATTTTAGTCTATTTTGAAAAGTTAGGATAACACAAACTTTTAAATATAAAGCACTTAGCAACTCACAAAGTTTGTTGTAGGCGTCAAAATGCATTTCTGCTTACTTCTATATCAATTCTGGTACAGGTTTGGGTCATCAGTTGATGTTCAATTTAAATTCTGGGTCCTCAAGCAAAACCAGTTGAAAACCGCTACTATCGAGTTGATGTTGTGTGCTAGAGCATGTAAATATTACACAAACTGTAGCTAAGTATGCAAAATTTCTGCTTGCATATTGTTTTTTTTGCCAACTAATGGTAATCTTGATGATTTTAGGATAAATCCACTTGAAGTGCAGGAAATGCAAGTGTTCAAGTGAAAGCACCAGAGAAAGCTAAAGCATGAAGATATTATGCAAAAAAAACCCTTCTCCAAAGCAGATAAAAGGACATCAACACAAATAATCATTGTTTAGGATACCAAGAGTAGGTATAAGAAACTAATTCCTGAGGAGCAACAGTGTCTTAAAGGGATGAAAAATTATGTATCGAGTAGAAATAAAATGAATAGTCAGTTGGCTATTTTAGCAAAATAAACCTTGACACGGTGATCAGGACTAATGGTTGAATGATCCCTCACCAAAGTCGATATTTAAATTATCGGCAACAGCCAATAAGTTTTTCCGTTTAGCTGATAAGTGTCGGAATTGGTTTTTATTTTGACAGTGACAGGACTTTTATTTTGGCAGCGCTGAGAACGGCAGCACATGCGCAATGATGTAAGAGCAATCTTTAAAGGCACACTATGTAAATTTTCGCCGCTAGATATATTTTTTATATCTCCCAATTCTGACTTTATAACTTGCAATTGTGAGTTTAAATCTCGCAGTTCTGAGAAAAAGAAGTCAGAATTGTGAAATGCAAACTCACAATTGTGAGGGAAAAAGCAAATTGTGAGAAAAAGTTGCAGTGAGCAGTGAATTATAAAATGACTCACAAACAACTATCACAAAACATGAAAACAGTCGAAAACATGAAACTTAACGCTTTTTCAGACTGTCAGAGTCAGAGAATCACCAATCGCTGTTTAAATGACATTAAAATTCAAAGTAATCACTTTGGTAATCTAAAATACTTTTCAGATGTAACTGTAATCTGATTACCACCCATTTAAAATGTAACTGTAATGAAATACAGTTACTCAAATTTTGTATTTTAAATACGTAACTAAGTTACTTGTATTTCGTTACTCCCCAACCCTGAGTATCATATATATTGTCTTTATATTGGCCACCCTGCTCTCCAAGATACATATTGCTCAAACACTAATCAGGACGTAAAGTGTAATTAAACATTAATATTTAACCATGTAATGTTGCGATTGATCCGGTATTCCAGAGAGCCGTGTAAAATGTTTTTATACTGATCTATGTCAAATATATGTTCTCGGACACAGGTGCTCCCCAGGTCAGCCAGTCCGACTCTGTAACCTGAACATAGCGACGACTGTAACAGTAACCCATCATCCACTAGCTAAACCCACAGAGGATACGACTGCAAACATTTACGACAGAGACAGAATCAAGACAACCACAGAGAGAAATGAACATGCCTGTTCAAGCACTAGATGTCTGATTGGGTAATCATACACTACTAACTCTGCGTCAACAGCATAAAATAAGGAAAACAACAATCTCCATGTTATGTTCTTCCTTAAGCATAGTTTACCTAATGAGAGAAAAGTATAACAAGTATTATAATTAAGGAAGAAACGAAATGCATTTTATTGAATACCTTTCACACGCAGTTACTCAGCAAGACTTACATTGGCCTCGAGTTTAGTGCGCAAAACTTCATTGGAAAAATGTGAATTCAAAGGCCTGAAAGACAATAACAAGAAGTGTACAATAATAATAATAAAGTTAAAAGCAATCAACACATTAATGAAAAGCCAAAAAAATACCTTTATGTACATCATTTGGTACTAACAAAAAAAAAAGTAACATTATACCTAGGTAATGCCATGTGTTTTAGACTTGCATTTAACAGTGGTAATTATTACATGCATAATATATAAATACCATAGTAAATGAACATGGTAATAGTTTTTGGTGCGTTTTTGGCTGCAATTCAGGTATGAAACTAATTACCAGGTACTGAATAATACAACATGTTCGCGCCATTTAAAATTCTACAGTGATTCTATTCATACATTCCATCCTAAACTGAAACAATGTTACACTGCAGTGAACGCGCGCTTCAGAAAAACACCGCGGGATCAACAGGTCAGAGAAGTTTAATGATTGTTAATCATCCCAAATAGGGAGTATATCCACTCCCTAAACTAATATATCTGCTTTATTTAAGACATGATTAAAATATAAGGCATAAGAACGTCTAGTATCGACATGACAACAACAGCACTGACAGATGTGTTTATAACACAACAGCGATCAGAAATGTCGCGAATTTTTTGATACATAAGGGTATCAAACGTAAAGATTAAATAGTTAACTTTAAGGATGGATGGATTCGTCTTACCTTTTCCACTATCAAAGGGTTTTTGTTTCTCCACACTTTTTTTCGGGAAACACACACAGGTTTGGAAAGTTGTACCACGTGATGCAGCCTATCCCTGAGTGTGACGTCAGCGGAGACTTGAAGACTTTACCTGAAGAGGGAGATAAAACTTTGCTCTGTTCTCCTAAATCATTATGAACTTCTTTCCTCTCCAGACTCTAATGACGGCACTGACTGAAACTTGTGACTAATGTTTTCATGCTTATAGTGCGCAGACTCCCAGGTGACTTCATTTGCATGATCTTTATCATGGACAGGTATTAAATAACACACATATATATAATGTGTGTGTGTGTACATATGTATATGTGTGCATATGTGTATATATATATATATATATATATATATATATATATATATATATATATATATGTATGTAAACGTATGTATATTCTGTTATACATTTAGTCATTTAGCAGACGCTTTTATCCAAAGCGACTTACAAGTGAGGAATACAAACAAGCGATTATTCATGAATTGGCAAATAGACACAGGAAGTGCTCACAATACAAGTTTCATACATTGCTCAGTACCATAAGCTAGAGTAGGAAGGAAAAAGGGAAGGATAGGGTTTTTTTTATGTTATGTTCTATATATACATACTAGAAAAATGTTATAAATTGCTAAAATGAAAGTAATAATAGTGCACACTGGAAATAATACTACTATTAAACAAAGATATTTTAAACCCATACATGTGACTCAGGAATAGTTTTAGGTTCCTCTTCAGTGATGTCATTTCTATTCAAATCAGAGTGTGGATAAGTTGTTCCCCATATTTTTAATAGCCGAGTGGTTTTTTATTTAAACTACGGTGCTTCCTTTACTGACTAAATTTCTATGTATGATTGACATGTTTGTAAATTATCAGCATAGCAATTCAGTGTTGGACGGTCAAGTCTTGCTCACTCTGCATCTTTTGCTGGGAAAAACAAAGTGCTGTTTTGGCTGTGTTTACTGTGTAAACAAGAGTTATCTCTTCCTGCGCTGTCACTGTGATTCATTTCCAAACATCATTGAAAACATCATGGGAAACCAAAGAGACAATGGCTTTCAGTCAATACGCAGAAAGCACATGTTATTCAGTAAATTTAGGAACTAAAGAAGCATATAGAGGAAGAATTCATGCCAATGAGCTCAATACCTGTTTTAAAATAAGGATGTAGTGGTGTACAGGTGAAAACAAAACGATCTTGCAACAAGATATTTCTCAGTTGATGGTCTGAAGAGGAGCAGTTTAAAATATATTTGACGTATGATCAGTAATAAACATTTCCAACATGCTTTCTTTGTGTTTTACTGCTAAAACTGCTATTGAGACTTTTACAAACTATTATCCACCCCTAATTATGAAAAGATTTCCCTGAAGAAAAGCTGAAGAATCTTAAAGGGACAGTTCACCCATAAAATAAAAATTCTGTCATCATTTCCTCACCCTCAAGTTGTTCCAAACCTGTCTTCTGCTGAACATAAAAGAATATTTTGAAGAATGTCTTGAAACCAAACAGTTGTTGAACCCGACTGACTTCCATAGTATTTTTTTTCATACTATGGAAGTCAATGGGGTCCAACTAACTTAAGGAATAACTTCTAGGCCTATTTTTATTCTGCTTATTTGTGTTGCTGTTGGAAACAAGACAAGAACAAAAATATATGTATTATATTATGTTATATTATATCTGAATTTATATCTTGCAGTTCTGAGAATTATATAAACACGCAATTGTGACCGAAAAAAAGTCAGAATTGTAAGATAAAGATAAGCTTTTGTTATTCTGTGAAGGAAACTTCCACAGTATTATACATTATACCGTTACTGAAATAGTACTTCATTAACAAACTACTAAAATACAATACTTCAGTTAAAAATTGTACGCGTCTCCTTTAAACAGTGAGTCTCGCGCCGGGTGGAAATGGTCGCTCGCGCAGGCGACTGTGGAATTTACTGAGGAACAAGAAAATATTAGCGAGCTGCTAATCGTGAAATACACTAACATTTCATCTGAATACAACAAAAAAACGAAGACGACTCAACAATGACATATATCAAGGTAGCTAACGAAGCGGAATGATATCAAAATTAACATTCCAGTTTCCTGGGGTGTATATTTTTGTTTGTGTTTGATTAGACGCTAACAGCTAGAAGCTAGTTAGCAGATTGCTAATGATAATTGAACAGATACTATAACTTTATGAAAATAATTAATTATGGCTTATTTGTGGGTTGATTTTTAAGAACGTTTTATTATTGTGTTTTAAAGCGGTTTGATTGCAGTTTTTGACAGCAAAGTGCAGTGGGCAGGTAACGTTAAATGACATTCATACGGGTATTTATTGACCCTTCATCTGAGTTAAATAATGCCATAATTATTATTAAACCAAATGATAAGTCTAAAAAGCGCAAAGTGAACGTTATCCTATTGATTTAGATGAATAATTAACAGCCCTTTCGAAACGTTGACATCGTTAATGAATCATGGACAGTTACTATATTCTGTATATACTAATTCAATATATTGTTTTTGTATTCATAATTCCTTGTTTATAATATATTGTTTACAGTGTGTTTATCAAGTCTGTGATTTGCACCACAGACATGGTTAAATCACTTCCATTTTTCACTTCTCAGTAAATCAAAACATCTAAAGGGGTTGTTGTCAATGCAAATGTAAAACATTTGGTTTTGATCATTATGCATAATTAATTGTTCGACATATCTTGGATATTTATCCCCACTTATTTGTATTTAAGGACGGCTTGTCCATTTGTTTCTTCTTATGACCATCCAGTGTGTGTAACTACCTGTTCAGATTCTCCATAAGAGGGAGAATTTTTACATTTGGGAAATTGGGAATGTGTGATTTTTTTTATTTATTGATTTTTTTTAACTTGTCCCAACTGCCCCAGTTTCTCTGCAGGGGTAAGTGAGGTGTATCGTACCCCGTCCTAGGATGGACAGTTATTTTAAGGCTGCTGTGTGCGACCTGGACAAGCTTTTGGATGACTTTGAACTTAATGCAGGTTTGAAACTTTTGTTTTTGCTATTATAGTGTTACAAATATTCATTTTGCGTTTCTCAATTGGTGAGGGCACAACAATAGACGTAGGGTTAATGTATATGTGTATATATATATATATATATATATATATATATATATATATATATGTATGTGTGTGTATATATGTATGTATAATATATATATATATATATATATATATATATATATACACACACACACATAATTAATATATATATATATATATTAATTATGTGTGTGTGTGTGTGTATATATATATATATATATATATATTATACATACATATGTACACACACATACATATATATATATATATATACACATTATATATATATATAAATATGTAATATAATATATACACACACACATATATATATATATACATGCATATATATATACATATGTATGTATGTATATATATATATATAATGTATATGTATGTGTATATATATATATATATATACCTATGTGTATATATATATATATATATGTGTGTGTGTATATATATATATATATATATATATATATATATATATATATATATACCATTTCCAATGTCTAATTCTTAAAATGTTTTTAAGAGGATGAATTTTGAGTGTTTAAGCTCTCAATTGATACCTAATTAGTGATGTAAAATATGTGATAGGGGAAAAAAGGCAATAAAAAAAGTGTTCCAAGTGTCCTCAAAAGGTCATGTCAGTTTTATGATATCATTACATATCTTTTGGATTTATATTATGGTTGATGTTTTAGTGTTAGCTATATTATAAATTAATTTGATGTTTTACTTTGTTTTCAGAGGAGCTTGAGAACAAGCCCGCCACATTTGCAAGCCCTCCTTGTCCCGACTCCACGCTCGTCTCTGGTCACCATTTGGACATTCAAAGCTTCGTACCAGAGGTCTCACAAACACTCCCAGATGTCAACGCCCTGCACTATGGACTTACATCACAAAGTATTACCTTAAACCAAAAAGATTCTTATTCAAATGAACGGCCACTCACAGGGGTGGACCTTCTGTCCTCCGTCGATAGCAGAAGTATCAAAAGTTCGGCTCCTCCTTGTCCAGACCGGTCGCTGAAGCCTGTGTGTGACCTGGTGAGCGATACGGGTTCTGCAAACCTCCAGCAAGCCAGTAGTCAGGAAGACTTCAAAGAGTTGGACGTTCCTGAGAAGGAAACTAATGAGGAGCTGCTAGTGGACTTTGACAGTCCTGTAGTATCTTGTCCACAAGATATTTCTCAATCCAACCATGGGGAATTGGCAAAACATGACTCTGAGATTAACTCAAACTCCTTCAGTCTGCTAGATGTCATAATACCGGCCTTTAGTGACCCTCATGGGTCAACTAGCATCGCATCTTTGGAGTGCAAACAGACTGAAAGTTCTTGTCCTGAAGAATCGAGCTTCAGTGAGCAAAACAATTCTCCATGCAATCCAATGAATGAGGAAGATGCTAGTAATTCAGTTCCTCGTGCTACAGATGAAGATATTTCAGATGAACATGCTGTATCGCTCCAGCCTGATTCAAAAGATGCACAGCTGTCTGAAGATCTTGAGGATGTAGCTGGAAGTCCCTCCTCGGAGAAGGAATCTTCTCTGTCTTGTTTGCCGATGGCCGTATCTATGTGTGGATCCCTTGTGGCGTCTTTAGACCCTCAAAAAGCAGCAGTGATAGAAACCAAAGATGAGGCTGAACTGGAAATAAATTCAGCAATTCAAGAGGCTGAAGAGTTAATTCTTCCGTTGGAAGAGCCTGTAACTCCATTCTCCTCCATTAGGCCTGATTCCTCACCTGAAGATGAACCTGAGCTAGTCCAGATCATGTCGAACCCCGAAAGGGCGTCTGCTGTCTCGGGCCATTACCCTGAAAGAAACTTTAAGCGCACATTTTCGCCTACAGACAAATTAACCTGTAGAGATATGTGCGAAAGCAATCCGTCTCCGCCCTATTCAGAGAGCCCAAATTATTCCTATGAGTTTGGTATCGCCAACGATTACCTTCCCGAAAGTGACCAGACCGTAATGATGGTCACAGACGAGGAGCTAGATGCCTTTCTAATGGGTCAGGGTGTGAAAATCGACTCCGACGCAGATGCGGAGAAATTCACAGATGATGGTTTTTCAGAATTTAACGGAAATGCAGAAGGAGATGGCTTTTTAGATGAGGAATTGCAGAGCTGTAAAGTAGAGACATTTGCCTCTCCTGAGAGCGATGGCTCTCTTCAATATCTGGAGGAGAGTGAGGGTTCAAATGTTTCTTCTTCATCTCAGGACAGCAGCCCGCTGAGAACAGACTCCATGCAAACAATTAGCCAAGAAAACATTACCAGCCCTGTTGAGATTCAGTCAGCTTGCTCCCCCAACCAAGAGACAAATTACGGCGGGGCGAGACCAAAGCAGTTGTCCAACCAAACCGTACGGCCTCCGTCGGAAAGACACAGAAGCAGCAATGCCGAAGCCGATGTGGAGAATGGCTCGCAAGTTTCGCCCAACCGGGATGAAAATAACTGTGAACCTCCCTCTTATCAGCAATATGAAGCCAGTTATGGCCATGATGAGCTCTCAGAACCTCCTCCGTACCCAGGTGAGACTCTGGAGGACGGGGAACCATCTGTCGATCCGCCAGGTCACGAGGACGAGGGTTTGGGATCAAAGCAGCCACCTTGGGTCCCTGACTCCGAGGCTCCTAACTGCATGAATTGTATGCAAAAATTCACCTTTACTAAGAGGAGACACCATTGCAGAGCATGTGGAAAGGTAAGTTTGTTATAAGCAAACACACAAGCATTCAAATATTTGGGGCAAGATTTTAGAAATTAATACTTTTATTCAGCAAGGATGTTACAAAATATTTCTATTTAAAATGAATGCTGTTATTTTGAACTTTCTACTCATCAAAAACTCCTATAAAAAATTCTATCACGGTTTCTGCAAAATTATGAAGCGGCACAACTGTTTTCAACATTGATAATAATAAATGTTTCTTGAGCAGTAAATCAGCATATTAGAATGATTTCTGAAGGATCATGTGACACTGAAGACTGGAGTAATGATGCTGAAAATTCAGCTTTGATCACAGAAATAAATAAGTTTAAGTATATACAACACAATATAAAACAGTTATTTTAAATTGCAATAATATTTCACAATATTACTGTTTACTGTGTTTTTGATCAAATAAATTCAGCCTTGGTGAGCAGAGGAGACTTCTTTAAAAAATGTTAAAAATCGTACTGATCCCAAACTTTTGAACAGTTGTTTATTTATTTTAATGATTATTTTTTATTTTATTGTTTTTAAACTGTATAATTGACCATTGTCCCAGAGAAGTGAATCTTTGTCTCCAATATGATTCTGCGCTTTCATCTCAAATAACAAAATAGTTTAATCTCAAATTAATATTTCATGTTTATTTATTATTTATGGTGAGAGTATCCACATAATAGGCAAGATATGTGCAGTCAGACAGACGGTCATTATTACAAACAAATCCCCTTTCACCCTGTCAGAGCTTTTGCATAAATTAACTTACTTAGTGGCTTAGTAATGTGTTTGCTTCAGTTCTGAAAGTGACTTTGTAACTTAATGTAGTTGTGACTTTTAGAGGTGAAAGGCAAATAACCGCAGTGTGAATCAATGAATTAACATGCGGTCAGCTGCCTTGATTTTGAGCAAAGGTCTGTGACACAATCTTGCCGTTGTGTTTTTGTCTTTTTATAACCGCAGGAAAGCCTTAAACCTGTAGTCCTCTACCTTAGACAGCAAAAGTATTCATTTTATTTATTGGTGTGAGGTCTCTTTTGTTTTCATTACGTCAGTGGAGGGTTTATTCTCCTCTGGAGGTGCTAAATATAGAGGCAGATTTGCCGGGTCAGCGGGATGTATTTTTAGCACTGATATAGTTTACAGCTTGAAATGCTGCACTGAGTTGCTGTTTTCAAGACATATTGGGGCAATAAATAAAATGGGCTAAAGGACACCAGAGAGTTTTCTCCCGGTTTATGCTTGATGAAGTACTGCGTTTACCCAGCGTTTGAGTGAATAATGTTGTCTGTTTTGCAGGTGTACTGTGCAGGCTGCTGCAACCGTAAATGCAGACTGAAATATCTGGACAAAGAGGCCAGGGTTTGTGTCATCTGCCATGTTACCATACAGAGAGGTGAGTGCTTAACCACTTTAATATGCTGCCAATTGGTCTTCTACTGCAATATTCAATATTTAAGTGGATGCACTGCACTTTAACTTTTAAAATATCCATCATAATAACAGCCAAACATTAAAGGTCAGACAATCTGTGGCAGTAGTTCATGTCAGTGTAGAAATGGGGCATTATATGAACCACACAAATTAGGTTGATAAAAGTAGTGCTTTTCTGGAAGAACTACTGTGAGATAATAGTGAATAGTGGAGTTTATACCACAACTGTAATGATAAAAACGATTTCATTGAAATCACTTTTGTAGTGTTTTTCCCAGCTGGAATATTCTGCCTGCTTTAAAGGGTTAGTTCACCCAAAAATGAAAATTGTCCCATGATCTACGCACCCTGAAGCCATCCTAGGTGTGTATGACTATCTTTTTTCAGACGAACACAATCGGAGATATATTTAAAAATATCTTGGCTCTTCCAAGCTGTATAATGATAGTGAATGGCGGTCGAGATTTTGAAGCCAAAAAAAAATCATCCATCCATCATAAAAATAATCCACATGGCTCCAGGGGGTTGATAAAGGCCTTCTGAAGCGAAGCGATGGGTTTTTGTAAGAAAAATATCCACATTTAGAACATTATTAACTATAACTAGCTTCCGGCAGATGGCTGTATGCATCGATTTGACCTGATGTAATAACGAACGTGGAAACGCAGAGGATAGACCAAAACAAAACACCGGTCACGAATTAGAAGTCTAAAACAACTTTAGACTTGTTTTTCGCTTGAGTTTGTTGCACAGTCCTATTTGTTTAAATCGCGAGAGGTGCTTGCTCCTACGTCATACATCGCGTCGCGTCTCTTGTGGAGTCTCTTGGGGAAAAAACGCATCGCTTCACTTCAAAAGGCGTTTATTAACCCTCTGGACCTGTATTAATTATTTTTTATAATGGATGGATGAATTTTTTTGTGCTTCAAAATCTCGCCCCCCATTCACTACTATTATAAAGCTTGGAAGAGCAAGGATATTCTTAAATATATCTCTGACTGTATTCGCCTGAAAGAGGATAGTCATATACACCAAGGATGGCTTGAGGGTGAGTAAATCATGGGATAATTTTCATTTTAGGTTGAACTATCCCTTTAACTTGCACTCTGCGATTGTTCACGATACGTAACTGAAGCATGCTCTATCAGTGTGGGCACTTATATAGTTATCATTATAGGTAGCAGTTTTTTAATTCTACACACATTTCATTTGTTTTGCGCACGAGGCAAAACAAACTGCAGTTGGTTGCTTTACATGTTGGTCAGATGTTGTGGACGGTGTAAAAATTTTCTGATCGCCAAAGGGCAGACAACAGGCAATTTTCATGTAATCATTAAAAAACTTCACTTAAAGGATAAGTTTGCCGATTTTCATCCAGCTTTGCATTATTACAATGTCACATGCTTTCTCTGTTACCTGCACACATAAGGAAAGGAAATGGCATTTTCTTTAGTTATGCAGTCTCTGAGTTTTTCGCATGTTTACTGCATAGACAGCCAACTATTATTATTTTATTCCCACTTCAACTTATTTATTTCAAGTTGTTGCCAATGTGACATTTCTTATTTTTATTTAAAGGATTAGTTCACTTCAGAATTAAAGTTTCTTGATAATTTACTCACCCCTATGTCGTCTAAGAAGTTTTTCATCTAATATTTTTATTTATTTCAGCTTATTAATTGTTAGTTTTAGGTGACAATAACAGCACTGGCTCATGGAGCACTTGGGTCCCTTTTAATTTGTGGCAAACTTTTTTTTTTTTGTGGACCAAGCATCTGAAGCTGTTTTATTTTTCAAGGACTGATTTAATGGAGGAGATCAAGGCTTTATGTTTTTTTTTTGTCCTGGTTGGTCTATAAAAAGAGGTTGGCACACGGTGTGTGGCCGAGCGTGCGGTCCATTTGCACATTAAAAAGGACATTCATCACAGAGCGTCAGTCGCCAGCCAGCTCTCGCAGGGTTTGGTGCAGGGCTGGGTGGAGCCAGGGCACTGGTGCATGTCCTTGAGTGTGTGTTTGTGTGCGTGTGTGTGTGTGTACAGGACCCACCTGGTGCAGTATACGTGACACTCTCTCTCTCTCATTCACTCTTCGGGTTGAGGAATCGAGTTAGACACATATACACACACACACATACACACATCTTGTCTTCAGCACAGCACACATTTCAGGAAAGGAGGGTTTGTCACCACTCTCAGCCCAGGACAGCCATTTAATACGACCTCGTGTGTGTGTGACGGACTGAGCTTGCACTCGGAGCCAGTGATATTCTCAGGGCTGGATCCTGGTCCAGGACAGACGAGAGCTCAGTGTGAGGTTGCGGAAGTGAGCTGCGCCCCATCCGGGATGAGAGAGGCTCAAGGATGCGCCCTCTATCTCAGTCACTCGCGGACTCTCTCTCGCTTATCGGCAAGATGGACACTTCCTCCATCGTTCGGTGCACATTAACGCCGTCCTGGGACACTAACATGCAACCCGTGATTAACCTGGAAGAGAATTTGGGGTGGAGTTAAATTGGGATGAGGTAAGCTTAGGATATCAGTGAACTGAATCTGCAGTTGATCATTCAGTGGCTTTATTTTGATGACTCTTTTTAAGTTTTTAACTTTTTTGCAGCATCTTTAGTTGTTCCTGTGTGAATTTCCAAATACTCAAGGACGTTCTGTCCTGCTGTATCTTGGCTTCACAGTTCCCATCTGTCTTGTTGTCGTAGACGTTTTTGCCGTGAGCCAGCATATTTTGGCATTTGTGCCTCTAGCTGACATGTTTGTGGGTGTCACAAGCAGTGCCAGTGTAATCAGGTCGATGAGCATCTATGAGCCTTAATCAACGTAATGCACTGACTCATGGCTGGAGAGGGTGTCAGCACACTGGGCTGTGGTCTGTACTGGACGTCCTGTTTCTTGAGTTCGGTTTGGTGGCTCGTTGCCCGTCACTTTAATAACAACTTGCTGTGATTGACGCTCAATGCTCTCGGTTAAAGACATCAATTCCGTGGTGTTGTAAACACTTGATGTTTTGGATTTATCAGAATGTGACTCAGCTGAACAAGGTCTGTACTCTGGACTTTGAGCGTAACTTGGTTTACCACAGGTCAACAATTTTTAGCTGGTGTAAAATCAGTGTACATATTACCGTTCAAAAGTTTGTAATCTCTTATAATGTTTTTAAAAGAAGTTTGTTTTGTTCACCAAGTGCAATTATTTGACCAAAAATACAAATAAAGCAATGTTTTGAAATATTATTACAATTTCAAATAACTGTTTTTATGTGAATATATTGTAAAATGTAATTTATTGTCTTGATCAAAGCTGGTCTTTTTTTTTTTCAGCATGATTACTCCAGTCTTCAGTGTCACATGATCCTTCAGAAATCATTCTAATATGCTGATTTGCGGCTCAAGAAACCATTTCTGACCATTACTGTTGAAAACCGTTTTAAATTTTTGTGGATTCTCTGATGAATAGAAAGTTCGAAAGAACAGAATTTATTTGAAACCAAAATCTTTTGTAACATAAATGTCTTTACTGTCACTTTTGATCAACTTAATGCATCCTTGCTCAATAAAATTAATTTCTTTAAAAAAAAAAATGACTGACCCCAAACTTTTGAACGGTAAACTGGTCTTTCACTGCATTTCAAGTGTATTTTAAAGGGGCAGTTCTCCCCAAAATGTAAATTCTGGCATCATGTACTGATGTTGTTTCAAAGCCATATGAGTTTTTTTGTGGATTGCAAATGGCAGCAATGTTGGGGAAAGTTACTTTTAAAAGTTATGCTTTACAGTATTGCATTACTCTCTAAATTGTATTACTTAGATTTTTATTAAAAGTAATGCGTTACGTTACTTTTGCATTACATTTTCTCACCTGGGCTGGGCTGAGCTTGCTTGCTTGTTTTCTTTTAATAACAACAAAAAAAGTTCTATTTTTGGCAAATGTAAAGGCCTTTTACACAAAGTTAAATGAATAAACCTCAGGCTGAAGGAAATGCATATTTACGCCTGTACAGTAGAGGCCGCAGTTCAAACCTTTCATCTGTGCAGGAACAGGATACAGGAGGTGGAAGATCTACACTTTTATTTCTAAATCTAATCTAAAGTAATTTTTGCTTATTAGTATGGTTGAATTAGATCATTGAACGTCAGCAGCAAAGACATTGGGTAATACAGTTTATTTTTGTAATTTAATATAGTTAATTATTATATGTTTGCTTAAAATTCTTTTATTCATTTTGAGGAATACTGAATGTTTTTGTTGAAGTGAGATGAGTAAATGCATGCTCACATTTAGTCTAGAACTACAATAACATCATGTTCACTCAACTTTATTTCTCAACATGAATACTGTCATGAATGTCAGTCAATAAATGTGAAAAAGTAACTTAGATATTTTGTTGCAAATTGAAAAAGTAATTTGTTACTGGAAAAAGTAATCTAATTATGTAACTCAAGTTACTTGTTATACGTTATCCCCTACACTGAATGGCAGTATGTGCAGTGGAGGGCAAGATTTTCAGTAAATATTCACTGATCCTCAAACAAAGACATGATCTGCTTTTCCGCCATGGGGCCAAACCATTCCTGTTCCATTCTGATCCGGCCCAGCCGGATATGGTTTCATTTTCCACTGCACGGCTGATAACAGAGCACTTTTGAATGTAATACAAATGCGTCAGTGGTTGACTTGGTAATGCAAGAGTTTGCAGATGGTATGAGATGTAAATGCCCACTGCATTATGGAGGATGATCAGATAATTCTTTTAATTTTATTGGGTGTGTCACTACATGCATTCCACCAGCATAGTTCAGCACAGTTAGCCAGCTATGCCGAGAATTCTGGGCCCGAAAACGGTTTGTGGTCATGCCGTGCCGAACCAAGTGGAAATATAACTTGACAGTGATGATCAACCTAGGAAAATTGACATCTTCACCCTTTATTCAAATATTACAAAAACAAATTTAAGATTTAAGCATACCGTTTAGTTGTACATGCAATTGTTTTATTTGTGAGAATGCATTGAAACATGACAAATTGTAACAACATAATTTTTGGCCAGGCTGTCACACAAAGAAATTATGAACCCATGCAAAAATGAGGGAACCAATTAAATATTAATAACTGATTATGTTGTAGTGAATGCATACTTTTTCCGGTGAGCTTTTTGTTTTTCTATGCATTTGTTTTGCATGGTAAAATAAAACCTGTATCTGTAGATTGCCTTTTGAGTAAAGTTGTCAGATAAATATTTTCATGATCTTTAAAAACAAATATCCCCTCCATACTTTACTTTTGGCCACTTTAACAGAATATTAGTTTACAAATGAAGTTCCGTTGCAAAAGTCCGTCTGACCTATTTTGTTGTAAATGAGCATTTTTACCAGGCTCCTATGTTTAGGTTCAGTAATTTCACTTTAATGACAATGAAAAGGTTGTTAGAGTTGTTGAAATGCCTTATTTTCAAAAATGTCACTTTAGTCAATTCATTGGTATTTTTGGAAAAACCTAAGTCCACCTCTTTGGACAATAAGACAGTAAAATGTGTTTCTGTCAGTTTTACAGCAGCAAAA
This sequence comes from Zacco platypus, assembly GCA_038088235.1. Lineage (NCBI taxonomy): Eukaryota > Metazoa > Chordata > Actinopteri > Cypriniformes > Xenocyprididae > Zacco > Zacco platypus. Next base: position 18,674,157 of record CM076086.1, read on the forward strand.
GGAACACTGTTGTGTTTACTTACTATTCGTGAAATCCTGTCATTGCCACTAATGATGGACAAAACATGATAAAATCTTGCAGCTTGGCAATTGACCCTTTGCAAAGACCCCCCCCTTTAGTTACTGTTGCTATGTCTGACAAGCCATGCGCTCTAACGCCACATATGTTCTCACACAGTGAAAAATACATCCCAGAACAAAGAGGACACTGACAACATGTCGAAAGAAAAGACAGCAGGCTACTTTTGATATGAAACAGTTTCATATTTACAACACTAATTTTTTAAAGACGTTTAAACAATAAATAGCATCTAGTGAGTCTTTAATGTGTCATGACAGATCGCTGCGGCTCGTGAACCGATCATCTCTTCATACTAGTTCTTTTATAGCATCAAATAAACATGAATGAACATCAGAAGGAATGTTGTTTCAAGCGTGGAAAGATGTGAGTACACACAATTTTTCAAGTTCGAGTTCACCAACGTTAATCTACTAACTCCCCTGACTGCTTTGATGGACAAAATGGCGGATTCCGGGTTATGATTGGTCAGATCTCCTGTCAATCAAACTGCCGGCAAAGGGTCAATTGAAAGCAGCTCATACGTACACCGACATTCATCTTGAAATCATATAATTTGATTTGCATCTTCCGATTGGTTCTTCTGTGGACTTGGAGGCTTTTGCTGACAAAGGGAAGTGGCGTTTAGTGGTTTCTGCTAATGAACTGGTATTTCTGATGCTGGTATTTAGCGGATTTGAAGCAAAAGTATTTGATGAACGTATACTATGTGGGTATACTGTGCATTTGCTTAATATCATTATCTCATTGTTGATGGAGGTGGCTTTTAGTGGCTTTTGCATCTGAACTCTTCATATGCTTTAGAATGAGACTTTTACGTATTAGGCTATGATATTATGATGTAAAATAAAAAACAATGTTTTTTCTCTAGTATAATGTACACTTATGAATCATTCACAAAACCGTATATATTTATTAAGACCAAAAATTGCATCAGTTTTCGCTTATATTGTCTTTAGACTGTCAACAGAACTTATGCATAGCCTTTAATGAGGTGTACCTCATTCATTACAGTAAAATTTGTCCACTGTTCCTTTCTCTCGGTCATTCTCTCTCCCAGCATGTCCTTTCATTCACTAAACTGAAAAGACGCCTGATTCAGGAATGACTGATTTTGTTTGTCTGTGTGCAGCTCAAGCCCATGAGAGAATGATGAGCCCCACTGGGCCCAGTCCCAATCCCAACATCCCATCAGAGTACTGCTCCACCATACCACCCATGCAGCAGGCCCGTGCTGCCGGCACCCTCAACTCTCCCCCACCCACCGTCATGGTCCCCGTGTCTGTCCTCAAACACCCCGGTAATGACGGTACGCACTGCACTCTGAGCCAGAATGCTGAGTTATAGCTCTAATGGCTATAAAACACAGTGACTTTCACTTACTATAATTAGATCTTGAATGAAAGAGTGACTGCATCCCAAATGGCTTGCTCTCCATATCATATAGAGTGCAAGACTAGGTTATCTTCCTCAGCGATGTATGATTTATTCAGCAAGGACACCTCAAATTGACCAAAAATGACATTAAAATATTACAAAATAATTATATTTCAAATGTTTTTTGTTTTTTTTACTCTTTATTCAGAATCCTGAAGAAAAAAATGTATCACAGTTTCCACAAACATATTGCGCAGCACAAATCAGCTTTTCTCTTCATTTCTTGAGCAGCAAATAGAATGATTTCTGAAGGGTCATGTGACACTGATGACTGGAGTAATGACGCTGAAAATTCAGCTTTGTTCACATTTTACAACATATTCATATAGAAAACTGTTATTTGAAATTGTAATAAAATATTTTACAATATTACTGTTTTTACTGGATTTTTGATCAAATAAATTCAGCCTTGGTGAGCAGAAAGTTTTGTCCAAAAACCCCCCCTAAAACTTATGAACTGTAGTGTATTTAGTGTAATGGTAAAAAAAAGAATTCCTCTTAATCACACCTAAATTCAATCATACTTTATTTAATACCCTGTTTCAAGCCTGATCCTGAAGACTCTGTCGTTTGTGTTTCCGTATTTGTTCTTGTAGGTTTTCCACGTGAGCAGAAGCACGTTTGGTTTGCTGATGGTATCCTGCCAAATGGTGAGGTAGCCGACACCACCAAACTCTCCGTTCAGACCCGAAGATCCTCTCAGGAGTCGAGCCCAGTAACGCCAGACCCACCGGTGGTAAGATGCTGAAATCCTCTGAGCTGATGCTAGAGTTAACTGATAATGACAACTGAAGTCATTAATTGATTTGCTGCCTTTCAGCTTGATGATAAAATTCCTGGCGAGTGTGACGAGAGTGCCGGAGGCAGTACTGACAGCGCTGCCGAGGTGAGCCGCCCGCCCGTCAGAGGACATTGGGACTACGGCCTGCTTTGTGGGGTGGGCAGCTGCGTGCAGAGAGTGGTCAGTCTGGTGCCAGAGGATGATGATGGTCTGCCTCCACTGCTCATTACCACAGGAGAAGAGGAAGATGGGGGTAAGGACTTTTAAAGGCTTCTAGACATCATTTTTAAGGCCACTTTCTGTCTAAATGGTAGGGCTGGCGGAATTAAAAAAGGATGAGTTTGTAAATGGTGTAAAATGACAACTACATAAATGCTTAATGATTATAAAATTTAAATCATATAAAAAAACAAAACAAAAAGTGAAACAATACAGAATACAGATGTGTTCGGTTGCCCTCTTGAAGTAACACACACACACAGGTTGCTATTGAGGTCCTTCAGCATACAACCAACATATTTTTTCACCCATGTTTTAATTTATACAATATACAAGTACTGTTGTTGACTGACTAAAGTTTTATGAATTGAAATCATAAAAATTTGGGGAAAAATATAACTCTTTCATGGGGCCCAATGCATCCTGCAATGCTTATGGCAAAATGCGTCCATGTGCGGCTTTGTTAATGACAACAAAATATTATTTGCCTATAGAGGTTAATTAGTATCCTAATTTAATATAAAATGGCATATAGATGTGTAGCTACTTAACCGGCTTTAACTGAAGCTACTGCCGTTTTGGTTATTGTGTGACGTCACAACTAGGGCTGGTACGATTCCTCGATTCAAATCGAGTACTTGATTTTTTTTTTTTTTTTTTTTTTTTAAATCCTCGATTGCTATTTGTCCGTGTCGAGTAACCAACAAAATACCGGAAGTGGTGCATTCCACAGACGAGAATCCATGAACCGCATTATTAAACTGTTTTCTGTTGCTGCACAATGTATTAAAACCATCTAAATATGAAACTATAGCATAGTGCTATTGTGAAATCACAAAGGCTGCGATTCCATTAAATAAATATGTGCACTGAGGGTGAAGCGCAACGCTTTAATTATTTACATGCGTGAAGATTACAAGTTTCTTCCATCTCAGAGCAGCTCTGCTCATAGAAGCTTTGCACAAATTCAATCTCCGTATGTGCAGTTTGTTTGGGTTTCCAATAACGTGCATTTGGGAATGTGTAACGTGCATCTCAGCAGCTCGGTTAACAAACTCCATTTCTGCATATTCTGTGCATTTGGGTTGCTTATAACGTTCATCCGGGAACACAATGTGTGCCATTTCATCAGATTTGTAAAGTAAATCGCTTATAAACCAAAGCAAACACAGGAGAATACATACATTTCTAAATATGCAAACTGTTCATTGCAATTTCAAAATAAGTTTAAACCCTCGCTCTAAATTTGCATGTTTTAATGTCCACATGTTCTTGTTCAAGAAATGACAGTGGCTGTAGCATTAACATCAAAAAGAAGTGGTCAAATATTAAAGATTAAGTAAACATTTGGCCAATATTACGGATTTGATCTGCTGCGTAACAACAACAATCACTAGGCCGTTGGCGCCCTCTGGAGGCATTTGTTATCATACATAATGCATTTTCTATTTTTATTACCACAAGAAAAATCTGAGTACTCGATTAATCGTCAAAATAATCGATCGATTACCGAAATAATCATTAGTGATAGCCCTAGTCACAACAGTCAAATGTGAGAGTTCAGAGCGAACTCTTTATGATGTGGTGGTGTTTTTTGTAATGTGTACTTTTCTTTACATTTCAATACAGATTTATTAGTTGAGGAGCGTCCTGCTGCTTGCCAAATATTGCTGCTGTTGGAGGAGGGAGGCCCACAACCTCTGACCTTTGTGCTCAATGCCAATTTACTGGTGAACGTCAAGATCGTCACATGTATGTTACGATATCTGTGCTTGAAATATGTGATCATGTTAAACTTGTTTGTTAGATAAACATCAATGCTCTCTCTGTCTCTCTGTGTTTTTGTTGTAGATTGTGAGAAGAGGTGCTGGTGTCTTAGCTCCAATGGTCTTCAGGGAGTTGGCCAGAAGGAGCTGGTGTTTATAATTGAGTGTTTCCCAGAGGAAAGCAGCCTGCCTAGAGACGTATTCAACCTGTATGTTAGCATATACCAGGATGCACAGAAAGGTACGTCACCCAAAACTCTTAAGGCAAGACACTACAGGCTGCTGACTGTATTTTTAAATTTTAAACGGAGATATCTCTCTTTAACTCAAATATATCTACAAAATGAAACAAGAATTTTGAACCTAAATATTACTGTATATTTAATTAGATAATAGTGTTGTCAAAAGTACTGACCGCAGTACCAAGTCGCTTCAGAAATTTTAAAAATGTGATGCTTTAAACACTCTTAAGCGGATTCATAAACGCCTCTGATTGGCAGTTGTGTTCACGCACTCATCAGATATATCTGTGATTAGTCTGTGACTATTAGATAATGCCTCATTTCCATATTTAAACATACAGATAATGTTAGCAATTCTTAATGTAATCAAGCAATAGGGTAAGCATGGGGCTATAGTTTACTCTTTTGTAGCATTTTATTTTTATTTTTGCACCAAAACATCTCATTTACACTTTTTAAAACCATTTTCCACCCTTTTTCTGACCTTAAGAGATTTGTTTAAATACTTTACTGATAGCTAAATTATGTAAGCTTGTTTCCACCACTAAATAATAAAATAAAGGTAATTGCGACTTTTTCTCACAATTCTCAACGACTTTTTTTAGTTATAAAGTCCCAATTGCGTGACAAACTCACAATTCTGAGAAAAACACGTCCCTTTTCCCTCACAATTGGACATTATACACACAATTGCAAGTTTATATCTCATAATTCTGACTTTATAACTTGCAATTATGAGTTTATATCAAGCAATTGTGAGAAAAGAAGTCAGAATTTTGAGGAAAAAAGGGCAATTACTTTTTTATTTTTCATGGTGGAAACAAGCTTCCATACAAAATAGATTTATACCGTCAAAAATATTTAGTTCTGTTTCATTTTGTTGCGTGATGTTTTGTCCGTTCTGTCCAAAACTCAAAACTTTGAGTATATAAATGAGTGACATTTATGTGACTTTTCATGGTGTTTTTCTTATTTTTTCCCACCACAGGGAAGTTCATTGATCACCTTGGCAATGTGACGTTCACTGACAGTTTCCTGGGCAGTAAAGACCATGGTTGCGTCCTGTTCTTCACTCCAACCTTTCAGCCTCTGGATGGTCTTGCTTTGCCACAGGTCCCGTTCCTCTGTGGTGTTTTGATTCAGAAGCTGGAGGTGCCCTGGGCTAAAGTGTTTCCTCTCCGACTGTTGCTCGCTCTAGGGGCACAATACAATGGTGAGCCCAAGAACACCCAAGAAAATATTGTTGTTATCAAAGCATTATTGTTATCAAAATATATGATATTAGCTCATAGTTCCACCTCTCCAGTCATGTGATCTGTTGTTTCTTTTTACAGTGTATCCCTGCCCTTTGGTGAGCGTGCGTTTCCGTGACTCCGTTTTTAAAGAGACAGGACACACCATCATGAATCTGCTCACAGTACGTGTTCACATGAGTCTCTCACTTGTCTGTCCTGGCAGTAATTTTGAGCATCATTACTCCAGTCTTCAGTGTCACATGATCCTTAAGAAAAATATTCTAATATGCTGATTTGCTGCTCAAGAAATCGATTTTCAAGTTATCAATTGATCAATTTATGCTTCCTTGCTGAATAAAAGTATTAAATAAAGTTTAGTTTTAAACTGTAGTGTATGTCTATGTTTTTAAGTTTATAACTGTTTAATATTTATATGGCTTAATGGTGTGCAGCTGAGGCAAACGTCATAGTTATTTAATACCAGATTATTTGGTTTTAGCTTTATACTCAATATCTACATTTTTAATTACATTTTTTGAATTAAAATTTTTTAATTCATGAAGGATTTGTCCCTGAAAGATTTTAAATTATTTCAAAGGGCAGGAATCAGAGATGGTATTTTGGTGCAGCTATTTTTCCACCTTTCTAACCTGAATCTCGGGTTTAGCTCTGGACGGTTAATGAAGGAGATTAGAGTGTGCTCAAGACTGACACCTCTGAAAGTGTACTTTAGCTCTGAGCCACTCTTGATTTCTGAGAATTAAAGAGCTTCTTTGGTCTCCATTCTAACTATAGTGCTTTCAAGTATGCTCACAGCCACTTTCCTGGACTCAGGCATGTAAAACTGTGGGCTATATCTGTAATTTAAGTGTAGTTTGCATCGAAATTGGCTTATTTCTGGTGATTCTACTTTGCAACTCCATTTTAGTCTGAAGCTAAACCTAAGCCAGTTGCACAATAGTCCTTTTATGATTGTTTCTTGTTAGACTGTACAAACGTGATCCAAGCTGTAAGTCATGTCACACTGTAAGATCTTAGTTGCCATTTAATGTCATTTACATACAGGATTGAAATGGTGGCTAGCAAACAAAAACAATCTCTAGTGTTAATTTTGGTCGGCTGTCGGAGAAATCGGCTCCCTGATGCATGATCAGGGAGCCGATTTCAAAATGCGGGGTATTGAAAAAGCGTTCGCGTTTTACTTTCGCTTTCGCAATCACATGCACTCTGTGAATGGGGAGTGGCGGTGCTGAGCACACATTCTACAAGATCAGACATTTGTCAGACGCTTTTAGGCTCTGTTGTGCAACGAATCCTCTGCCATAGTCTCGTCAGTCATCTCGTCACTTTAACTCGTCACGTGGTCCGTGAACTCTGATTCCTGCTGCACTACGTCCTACTCTGCAGCTCATGTTGTTGGATGTGCTGGATGGAATTGAAGCGACCGTTATCCAACTGAATTAAATGGTTTTTATTTCTATAAAAAGCAAAACGGCAGTAGAGGTGTAATGTAAACGTAGCGGTGGCATATTCTATCCTAATTTCGCCCTTACACTCCGTCATGGCAATATCATGAGACCGCTTTTCACCTCGACGAGAAATCTTGTCATATTTTAATCTCGTCAAACCCCAAGTACGCACATACAACAAGCACATTTAGCCCAGCACACACAGCATCGTTTTGGATATTTACAAAATATACATTATAAAAGCTGTTTTTTGTTTAGGCTCTGTGTTAAAAATGACAGTGTGAACGCTAAGCGAACCAGGACTAATTGTAACTAAACACTCTATTAAACCAAGCGAACCGAACTACAAATTGTATCCTTTGTACAAATCCTTGTATCCCCAAAATATTTGCATCCACCTTCATTCTTGTGTTTTGCTGCTTCTAACACAGGATCTGAGGAACTACCAATACAGTTTACCTGTGGTGGAAAGTCTGCGAGTACACATGGAGCTGGGAAACAGCTACATCGAGATTCCCAAGGCCAGGTTTAATGAGGTCAGAGTTATATTTGAGCTGTGCAGCAGTCAAGTAGTTGTTGTTGTGCTGTTTTCATTGATTGGGTTGTTTTTTTCTGGCTGTTGCAGATGCTGAAGGTGGTGAACTCCTCCAATGAGCATGTGATCAGTTTCGGTGCCTGTTTCAGTACAGAAGCCGATTCTCACTTGGTTTGCATGCAGAACGAGGATGGAAGCTACCGGACACAAGCCAATAGTATACCAGGAAAAACCAGGAGAGGTTTGTCAAGCACTGCTACTAGAGCTTGGCGATATAGCTACAAATATTTCATAATTTTATGTTTTTTCTTTAATGGATTTTGCTAACACTATAATGCATTATATATAAAGGGTTTAAGTATTTTTAATGCATTCATTATGTCCTGTAATGCACCTTATAATGCATTGTATGGTCTTGTGAATAATTGTAACCACAGTTATAATAACTATAATGTCTATTCTAAAGGTTCTAGTGGGGAAACACTCATTAAGTTGTTTGTTGTATCATATTTGTTACCTGATATCAGCAGATGAAGATGAAAGTCTTTCTTTTGCAGTGACTGGAGCTAGTTTTGTGGTTTTTAACGGTGCTCTGAAAGCCTCATCAGGATTCATTGCCAAATCTAGCATTGTGGAGGGTAATGCTTTTATACAAGTCAGTTTTTATGAACACTATATCGGATTATTACTCTCAGAAAGCAGAGCTGTTTCATCACGCTCTACCTTTTCATCTTTAGATGGGTTAATGGTGCAGATCCCTCCGGAGACCATGGAGGGTTTGCGACAGGCCCTCAGGGACCAGAGCGACTTCCAGATACCCTGTGGAAAGGCGGATTCAGAAGAGACACGGGAAAATGTGAATGTACGCTGGGTCGACTGGATCGCACCTGTCAACACTGGGTACCAACGATTAATCATATTTACAATTTCAAGATTTTGAATGTTTTTGAAAGAAGTCTCTTCTGCTCACCAAGGCTTTTTATTTGATCAACAATTCTGTAAAGAGTAATATTGTTAAAATAGCTGTTTTATTTTAATATATTTTAAAATGTAATGTAATTTATTACAGCTGAATTTTCAGCATCATTACTCGGGTATTCAGTGTCACATGATCCTTCAGAAATTGTTCTAGTATGCTGATTTGCTGCTCAGTTATAGTTATTGCTCTATTAATAATACATGGTTTTGAAATTTTGGAAAATACTTTATTTTAACCATCATGTTTTTAAGGTTTGAAATGTGCTTACAATTTTGAATACCATCCTTGAATATGCTTGATTTTTTTTCACAGAATGTCTGGTGTGATTTAAAAAAAAAAACCATGAAAAATAATCTTTAAAGATCAAGTCGTGGATCATTTGCGCATCATTGTGTTGATGTAATGCTAACACATGGGAGTACACGCGATGGATTGGATTGGCGCCTGAAAATTGCATCCGCACATCCTGTCTTCATCAACAGTTCAGTGGGGGTCCGGGTTTATGACACGTGTAAATGACAGCTGCTGAAAGTATGAAATGTCTACGTTGAAGAGCAAAAAAAACAAAAGCTAAAACGCTGCATAAATGAGATGAGACATCAACGTTTGTGCAAATCAATTCTCACCATCCTCTTTAAACGCTCCCTAAAGAGTGGTTTGGATACGTTGACACAGTCTTCTGGATTTAGTCTGTCTCAGTTTTTACTGTTTCTTCATGTTGTCAGACTCCTTATGGATACAAAAATCTCACTGGATTATTACAATTACTGGCAAAAAGAATGTTTGGAAATGTAAACTGATATTTCCTCCTGACATAATACAGCAAAAGATATAAATAACTGGCTTAAAACCATTTGACTTGGTGAAAATGCTAACGTGCCTAAGACTTTAGCACAGTACTGTACATCTGATTATTGGACCCATCCTTGAAAAGCACCTTGAAAATGTACACCGCATTAATTGGGCTCTGTTTAAAATTCATTCCTTCTGCTTCCTTCAGTGGTTAAGATGCTGTGTCAGGTTAAAAATAATTCCCCTAAGAAAGAACAACATGCTTTCTGTGTTTGCAGAGTCACCAGTCCAGTGGATGGCAAGTCTCTGGAGGGGGTGTCCAGCGTCAAGATCCAGCAGGACTCTGAGTTTGAGATGGATGGCCGAACCATCAGGTGTACTGAGGTGTGTACTGCGTGATGCCCACACAATGAGCTTGTTGTTGTCATCACTGGTTCATATCCCGTCTCTCCCATCAGGTCTTCTATCTGCTGAAGTCTTTAGACATCTCCTTATCTGCCATCCTCGCATCATCGGCTCAGTTTCAGCGAGAGATTGCCACCGCCAGCTGCGCAGCCCTCTGCCCTCATCTCTCTGTGCTCATGGCGAATGGATTCAACTCTCTCGCACTCCGAGTCTCCACCGACTCAGACATGGTAAATCATTTTAGGCACTAAATTACACAGGAGTGTTGATGAAACAACTCTTAAACTCATTTCGTAATGTAAGATGGAAATTGCGATGGCTGTTTTGAACAAAAGAAAACCTTTAAATTGATAGTTCACCTCAAAATTCTGTCATTACTCACCCTCATGTCATTCCAAACCCATGAGACTTTTGTTCATCTTCGGAGCACAAATTAACATCTTTTTGATGAAATCTGAGACATTTCTGTTCCTCTGTTGAAAGCCAGTTTCACTCAAAACGGATCAAAATGTTCATAAAGAAATCTTGAGAGAAATCCATATGAATGGAGTGGTTTAATCCAAGTTTTCTGAAGAGACACGATCGCTTTATATGATGAACAGATTTAATTTAGGCTTTTATTCACGTATTCACATGAACAAGCTCAACTGTGCTACGAACTTCTTGTGGAAGCTCAAATGTGCTGCATAACACATGAGAATTAACCTCATTGGTTCTCACCCATCAAGCAAGTATGGTTGAGCTTCTGTGAACAAATTTGAATGCTGTAAGCATTGTTGGCCGATCAATGTTTGGGTTAAACCAGTTCATTGAAACCACCTGAAAGAACTTCTTCACTAAAATGAATCTTTGAGACTTGAGCATTTGATTCAGAGTTTTCGGTCAGCGGGCCAGTATAAGGTGACATTAAATGTTTTACACTGCTGTTTTTTGGAGAAAATGTTTTCTTTACTGGAATCAATCCTTCATTAGTAACTCTCAAGCAGGACTGCAACTAACGATTTTATGACAACTAACGATTTTATTTTATTTTATTCCCTACATTAAAAATGAAGATAATAATAAAGATAATAAAGAAAAACAAAAACACAACCTCAGTGTTAACAGATAAGAATGTTCAGCAGGAACACACACATTCACTCTGGACACAGTTGACTGTTACCGTCATTTATTTATCTTGTAAATGTATGAAACGTCTTATATTTATATTCACTTACACGCTGTTATCCCTTTACATTTGCCATGCTCATAAAATACTTGAATTACATGTTGACTTTTAAATATAAACGTAACGTTCAACAACAGATATTTCAGCAAAATGTATATTTTTTGTGCTGAATTTAAATTGTTTTCCTCTTTAATGCGTCCCCTCTGTTTGACGCACATGCGCACGCTGGTGCTCATTCAGTAAAGTCCGAATTTTAACGCAGACTGTCATGCAAAATGGAAATACTCGCATTAATTTGTAACACTTACAGATAAGGATATAACCTTAAAATGAAAGTTTCAAGGTTAAACGGCACACGCATCTCTGAAAACGCCTGACAGGGCAGGCCATGTTAAACGTTACGCTGATGCATTAGCTTGAAGCTTAAAATAAATAATTCTCATGTTTTGGGCAGCTTGGATAACGTAACTTTCCCGCAGCAGCTCACTCTGTTCCCTCCACTATTTTTAGATGCACTTTTGTCCATAGAAATGCGTTATTCAGTGCTGTAATTTGACACGACTGGTGGAAGTTTTGTTGTCGTGGTTTTCATTATCAATTTTATCGTTTAGTTGTTGCAGCCCTTCTCTCAAGACACTGTAATATGTAGATTATATACATAAGATGCATTCATAATCCACTCATGGTTGTGTTTTTGTAGGTTGAGTACCAGGCTGGCTCTGGTGGCCGCCTCCTGCCTCAGAAGTATATGAACGATCTGGACGGGGCTCTAATTCCAGTCATCCACGGAGGAAGCTCCTGTGTCCCCCATCAGGCCATGGACATGGAGTTTTTCTTCTACATCTCAATGAGCATTTGAACACTGGTGACTTATAAACTTTCCAATCACAGGCAGCCAGTGGGACCGTCACGATCGTAACCGCAGATGCTTAGAAAATCCGTGTCTGAATTCTGACAAGGTATGGAGAGTTTGATGCATTTTAAAGGAAATTAAAAAGCACTTCACTGAAGTGGAACTATATTAGCGATCCTTTAGAATAAAGCAGAGGTCTTGGATCAGCAACAAAAATAAAATTGTGAGAACTGCGCTGTGCTTCTTCGGTTGTGTTTCCGGGGTCTGTTCGTTGGATGCTGGTCGATGAATGTTGGTTTGAACTCAAACAGAATTGTTTTTGTATGACTATGATGTCAGATATACAGAGAATTATAATCGTTACTTGATTGCGCACACGGTGACCGAGCATGTGAAGTCCTGCGTTTCGCAAATTTTAAGTCTGGAATCTGCAGTGTTTTTTTCCATCCGTCATAATTTACTTTTATCATATGAAGTAGCTTCATGTGGATGTAAAAATCCATATGAAGATTTTACGTACTGATTATTGTACTTTCTAAGTACTGCGTCTTATGATTAGTTAATGTTCCTCGATCTGTAAAATACACAGAGGGTAAAATACTCCTCAGTTTGATTATTTAAAACGTATAGATGAAATCATCTGCTAATTCAATTAAGCTTTTATTAAGCTTAAATACTATTTTTGGAACAGTTCATGTGTTGATTAAAGGTGATATTTTTGATAGGGCAAATTATAATTCTCATTCTGCAATTATAACCCAAAAAAAGCGTGATGTCATGCTTATGAAAACATTGTTGGTTGTTTAGTTTTCAAACCACATATATTTACCAAAAATACAGTTCAGTGTAAAGGAAAAAGACTGTAAGATCATCTCTATAAAACAATCTGCTTTAACATTTATATAATTATTTTCACACTACAGTATTGATTAAAGAAAAGGTCTTTTATTAAGATCTTTTAAATGCCTTATGAATTAATTCTACTGGACAAGCTGAAAAACAGCCCCCACTGTTAACACTAGATGGTGTGACCAGCCAGGAATTGACATATCTGGCTTTTAAAGTTGGACTGAAAAAATCTCAACACATCTGAACACTTTCCATGTTTTTTGATTTTTAAATTTTGTTCTGCCCACCGTTATGCCAGTTAATGAGCCTGCCAAATCTCTTCACCAGTGCTTAATTTGTGCTGGATCCTGGCGGAACAGGATCCAAAACCTGTTGGTTTTTGACTGTCTGTGTTCCTGTACCTGTTTGTGCGGATCCAGTATCTCTCGTCAGAAGAGGCGTTAAACAGAAACAGATGGCGTTAAAGCATTAGTTCACTTCAGAATTAAAATGATTACGCAATGCATGGCGCAGAGCAGTGGTTAAAAAGTATATACATTTTTATTTTTTTTATTAAATTACCAATTGTTTCGCTAGATAAGACCCTTATTCCTCATCCGGGATCGTTTAGAGCCCTGCTTTGAAATTGCAGTTCCGTTGAAGTCCATTATATGGAGAAAAATCCTGGAATGTTTTCCTCAGAAACCTTAATTTCTTTTCGATTTGAAGAAAGAAAGACATAAACATCTTGGATGACGTGGGTGAGTAAATTATCAGAATTTTAATTCTGAAGTGAACTAATCCTTTAAACAGAATATTGGTTGTGATGACAGAAAGGGAAAGATTAGTGATACAAATGGTCACAGTGCAAATGCTACCATGTTATTTTTTGCCCTCCCGGCCATAAATAGGCTATTTACTTTAATGTCAGTAGACCACAATATTTGATATTCTTTATTTTGCTCTGCTGCAAAAAGTTAAGTTAGTTAGTCTGGTCTCTTAATGAGTCTTGGGTGTGTTTTGGGCGTAACATAATATCAATAAACAGAATATCAGAGTGCCATCTCCCATTCCCCTTAAAAGCCAGATGCGCTTGCATCATGGCAGATTCGCTATTTATATGGCGGAATTTGCAAGTGGAAAGACTGAATGCTTCTCCAGAGAGGAAATGGATCTATAGGAGCATATTACTAACCTGCCCTTTATATAACAAAAAAAAAAATACGTTATCCTATTTTGAGCCAACTGAAAACGACTGCGCCATTGACAAACAAAAACCTGGTCTGAAGTCAATGGCGCAGTCGTTTTCAGTTCCTCAAAATGACAACACGCCAACAATGCGCCTGAACACACCTCGTTTTCAGACCTGCACGCACATAGGTAAGAAGATGGGCGCAAGTGCATTTGCTATGTAAACAACGTAGGCGTTGGACGTGAAAATGATAACCGTGTCGAGCTGAAACTAGCAAAAAATACTTGCATTGCGCCTGGCGTTGCATTGCGCCGGATGTATGATAGGGTTCAAAGACTGGATGAATTCTAGCGTGATGCTTCAGTTTTAACAGTGAAAGAGTAAGATGAAAGCAGCTAAGCATTTCATCGTTAAATGTTTATTAAGTTAATGTCTGACATATATATATATAGAAAGTTTAAAAGACCAGCACTAAACTACTTCACATTTTGCTGTTTTGATTGGAAAATATATAATTTGCGTGACTTGTGTAATTCGTAAATGAATGCGAGTAGCCTAAAATTATTGCCACAATATGCACATCATATGCAATATCATGCACATTATTTGAAATTGAGGCCTGTAAGCAGCAGAGCTCAGTAAGTGGGGATTTTAGTACATGTCATGTTATTTTAAGCACACGTTGCGCCCTTTGCATCTTACGATTTACAAATTAAGCACTGGTCCTCACTATACTACAGGCGATAAAGTATCTGTTACTTTGAATGAGTTTGACAGATTGAAGAATCTTATGGAAACTCTTTCCTTAAATTATGATGGATGATGTTTCTGAATTAAGTAGCCATTTTATAAATGCAATAACCTTTATTTCTCTATACACTAGACTGTGGTCCTGCAATTTTAAATTCAGCTTAAAATGTACCTTAAACCTGCAAAACAAAGCTTATTTCCCCCCTCTCATATGAATTGTTTTTTATGCCAAGTTTCTGAAATCATTTTTTAAATGCTGCAGCTTAACAAAAAAATATAAATTTATTCATTTGCAAAATGCACTTTTACTGTGATTGGTGAAATGAAATACAGGACGAGTGATTGTTCCTTATTTTTTTATTTCATTTTTCTTCATAGTGATAAAACACAACATAAACAGTGATGAATCAGTTTATTTGATATATATTGACTTGTATATTTAAATAATATGAAGGCTTCTATAATTCTGTCACAAACCAAATACAATTCTTCTTAAGATACAGATGATTGTTACGGAAGGATTGAGATTAAATGTCTGTGAAATGAGACATCTCAGATCTTCTCCATTATATTTGTGTTTTGTGGAATACTTTGGGAGTTAAATTATTTTCTCACTGTTACTGATTAATTAAATCATCACAATTAAAGTATTTTTATGCTTTACAAAAAACTGTTAAGATGTACCAGTTTGCATAATGTGTATCTATTTATTCATGAAAACCAGATTTATTTGATTAATTATCTGGTATGGGACCTAAGGATGTTCTTCAAAACAACATTCATTTCTAATATGTATCTCATGTAGAATAAAATTTTGATAAATATGCAAAATCATTGTCTCATGCTCATTTATGACAACAAATATTTTGACCAGCCTTTTGTTTAGTCATTTAAATAAGTTGAGATTGTCCAAATGGTGTGATTTGCTGCGTTTTTACTGCCCTCAGTGTAAAATTGCAATTGCAATTGATTGTTTTTAAGACATTGTGAGCATCAAACAATACACAAGCAAAAGTATGTTCTATTCACAATGGCTCAGATGTATTACGAATGAATTTGTATGTTGGCAAGCTGAATTTCTATGCCATTAATGCATATGTCTAACCTACATGTCATTTGAATGTTTTGTATCCTCTTTTCATAGATATTGAAGCTCTTGCCACATTCATTTCTATTAAGTTGTCTTGAACTGTTGGGTGTGGTCACAGTGAAATTTCATGGGCAACAAAAAGGTCCATTGCCAATAGCATAGAGATATGAAGCACAGTTCACAGAGAAGTCACTATCAAACCAAGCAGCTTTCTGTTGGTCAGCTTTGCGTGAACAACTTGAATACGAGCGAAATCCGAGAGGGAAAATCTTCCACATTCCCAAGGTTGAGATTCCTACTGTAATTATTGGATTTCACGCACAAAATGCAACGGTAAATGTGACCGCACCGCAAGGATGCACGGCTAAAAGCTTAGACGCAAGATTATAGATGTTATTTGTTCAGTTTCAGCGACCAGCAATGAATTATTGTCAGTGCAAATTGGTGCCTTTGTTATGGTCAAACTATTTATAATAGCAACCATTCAGTGTCCAAAAATTTCTGTAAATTCACCAAGCCGCCTGAGCTGCTCGGTTTGCATGGAGTGTCTTCTCATCAGCATCCTCCTAGTCTTAAGATCCTTAGGAAAACCTGCAGGAGCCGAGGGAATGCAAGGCTTTGTCCCTGCTGCTACGCCGCAAATTGCTTTGTTGTTGGAGCTGATGCTGCTTGAATTTCCGCTTCCAGTGATGTTTGGGATCAGGGCATGCTGGTTGAGAGGAGGGAGGAAACCAGCTTTAGGATGGGAAATGGGATCCAAAACCGCTCCAGAGCCCCGCCGCTCGTAGCTGATTGGATTCCTCCTGTGCAGGTGCGTCAACGAAGTGCTCTCAAGAGACTCCCTGGAGCCTACCAAGGTAGGAGAACGCGAGTTAGCAGCAAGCTTTCTCTTCTCCAGATGTCCTTTACGGTCCTCTTGAGAGTTGGCAAGGCTCACCGATAGTTGAGAATCGGAGCTGTAGTGGTCCATTCCTAGTTTCCTTCTCTGGATGATGTTGCGGAGACTGGACACGGCCAAATTTGGCAGGGATTTGCCCGGATCCTTATCACCCGGTAAACCCTCCACGCTGCTTTTGCAATGAAGATTGGGATGGGATAAAGAGTGCAAGGACGATAAGCTATCAAAAGACATGTTTCGGCACAGTGCTCCTTCCGGTCTTAGACCTCCACTATTGCTTCCCTGACTTGGAGTTTGACTCAAACAGTTGGCTTCTTTCAGATCAACACTGCAATGGCGCGATAGTGGCTTATTACCGAAAGCCAATCTCTTCATTCTGAAACTGAACTCCTCTTCGGGTGTGATGTCTGGAAGTTCCTCTGTTGCCGGGGTGGTTTTGGTGTGCTGTTGGGCCAGAAAAGATTGTGGGATTTTCAGCCAAGGCTCGGAGTGTAATCTTTGGAGATTGTGGAGTTTGCTCACTCGACTGTGCACCAGGGGAGCCTGGTGAGATGGAGAAGTTGGCTGGGAATTGGTCATGCTTTGAAGGTCGTGGAAGGAAAACTTATGCTCTGTAGGACTAGATGAAAGAGCCCCATGTGGAGATGTACTGAGGAGAATATCAGATGGAGAAGCACAGGGAACGATGGTGGAGTTTTGCTTGTCCCATTGTTCCACCATTGCAAGTGGAGGAATGGATAGGTACTGTTTTGTCATTTGCCTTCCATATGCAAGTTTATCAGGGGTGATGATGATAACCTCTTTTCCTCTGGCTTTGCATGCATCCATCAACATTTTAAGAGTTTCTTCATCGCTGGCATTGATGGCGTATATCAGAGCCGAAGAACCAGTGTGGTCCTCAAGACATGGGTCCGCCCCGCTACCCAAGAGCAACTCCACCACTTCAGAACCGGCTTGCTCCAAGCAGGCATGCATTAAAGCAGTCTTTCCACTTTTATCCTGGATGTTCGGGTCAGCTCCACTTTCAAGCAGGTACCCCACCATTTTAACCTTCGAAACACTTTGCTGGTCCGTATGCCGGCTCCTGCAGGCGACCATCAGGGGTGTTTCGCCACACTCGTTACTCTCGTTTATGTAAGCGCCGCCTTCCAGGAGTAACCGTGTGAGACGGAGACGACTTAGGTAGACGGCCTTAAGCAAGGAGTTGCTATCAACGTTGACCAATTGTGGGCCTTCCATCTTCACCTTTTTCACTGTGACTCACACCTGAGGGAGATCACGGACGCTGCCATGACAAAGCCTGTGAAGCAGAGGACAAGGTTAGCCAGGTAAAGCGTGACATGTAACAATAATGGTGCTTTTCCACTGCGTGGTACAACTGGGCTCGCTTTACTTTCGGTTTGCTTTTCCACTGCAGATTAGTACCTCTTCAAAGTGGGTGGCATTATAGTTTGATCATTATAGTTGTGCCGCCTCTACTGCTGTGGATCCACTCCTTGGCTACCAAAGAGGGGAATGTCTGCACCTCGTCTAATAACTATGATCCAGCCATTTCTTTTTTTTTATCAAGTTGCGCAAAGTTGTGCGAACAAACGATACTGCGGTGGCTGTTCTGACTAATTAAATCTAGCTGGATTGGTGTCTTGTGTTCCAAATCCAATGACACTGGTAGTGATGATTCTCTCTGACCAATCAGTGATCTGCAGTGTCTAAACATCACATTTTAGTAGCACTATGGGTCACTTAGAACCTTAATCAAGGTGGTACTATTTAAGTGAACCGTACGGTGCCGTACCTTGAAGTGGAAAAGCACCAAAAAGTGAGCTGTCCTGAGACATAAGTACCATAAGAGTCCGAAAAATGAATTTTTTCAAAATGGAACAGTTCATTGAACATTTAGATAAAATATTAAACAATCTAAAAAACAAAGTTTGCATGTGTTTTTTTTTTAGTATCATACATCAGGCTTTTATGGCTTGTATAGTACTGTGTGATATAGTGAGAATCTGAAGGAAATATGAAGTTGGGTTGAAAATGGATACCCAGCGGTTGGGTTAAATCTTTCCCCAACGTGCTGGCCAGTTTTATTGTAATTCCATACATTATCATTATATACCTCTATATTTATATCTAATTCCATACATTTTTATTATTAAACATTATTATTATTATTACTATAGTTTCAATCAAACTATTGTTTAAAAATCACTTGTTGTATTCCTCACTTGTAAGTCGCTTTGGATAAAAGCGTCTGCCAAATGAATAAAAGTAATGTAAAAATGACTATATACCTTAAAATGAGCCCAGAATAGGTTGGAAAATTAAAAATCAGGCACATAATTACTAGAGGCAACAATAATAATCAAAAAGTGAACATTTATTAGTAAGCAATTTAATAAATGTTTATGGTTTAATTATTATTCATTAAACATATTTAAAAAAAATATTTCCAACATATTTTGGGTTTATTTTAAGCAAGCTATACAGTAATTTTTAAACAATAGTTGAGTTAAATAAAACTACCCAGCAGGTTGTGCAAACATTTAACCCAAGTGTTGGGTTAAAACAACCCAATTGCTTTCGTTTGTCCATTTTCGACTCCCTTTGGGTTGTTTTCAACCCAGCATTTTTTAGTGTATGTCGTAGACTGGGTACAGGTTTTGCAGTAACATTTTGGCCATATTGATAATATAGAGGTCTTTCTGTTTCAAATATGATAATTTGTGGTCCATTTGAAATGCTCTTTTTAGGGCAAATTACAGACATTGCATGAAGTAAATGGAAGACTCAAGCTTTGAGTTATTGTGGTCTGCTCATTATTAGGTGCTTGACTGGTTGCACACAAATGCTGCAAAATAATAAAATGGAGCCAAATGCACTTCCCATTTTGTTACATGTTTCTTATGCAGTCTTACTCAGCAACAAGCGCTCTTCCTGTAGAATTACAGCTCTCCCGCTACTTTTTTTTTTTTTTTGAAAAGCTAAATTCAATAACCCGAAGCGGAGACCTTGGCTTTATTGTTTGCCATTACCTCCAGACAACATTCTTTGCGGTGCCTGTCCTTTTCAGTATGAGCGCAGAGCTTAGCCTCCCTCACGCTTTCTTTAGCAACTGCATCTTTCTAAAGGCCATTGTGTTTGCTGTCCTTGGTGTTACTTTCTCAGAGCTTGCAGAACATCATGCCTCTGATTGGGTTTTATCAAGTTTTTCTGAATACATTTAAAGTCAATCGGAGAGACAGTTAGCGATGCTTATGCAAAGAGATTAGGGTGTTACGGTATTCAAACCGAACCGAAAACCGCGATGCACAACCCACGGTACGTACCGCGATACTCTCATGGTGGCCCAAACGCGCCCAGCCCTGGCCCATTGAGTCTACAGGACCAATACAGCATTGTAGCTTAACCACTAATAATCACAATAAGCTCTGCGATTTGTTACTTTCAATAAGAAACAGTCGTCTTTCAAATTCTGTCCATTTTAACTCGAAATTCAAACAAAAAAATGCAGTTTTGCCGTTCAAACAGCAGCACGGAGCATCGCGATCATCTCTTCCTCTTTACTACTAGTTACAGAATAAACATGAATGGACATTTGAAGGTATGTTAAAAGAAACAGAACAACTTACTGAAACATATTAGAAACGTAATCGCTCAAGCAGTGTTTCAACTGCGGAAAACGTCACTAAAACAGTGTGTCACGTAGCATTTACCTCAAGGGTCCATAGATTATTTCGCCAGAGAAATTAACTCTTTCGCTAGATATATGCACTATATATTTCATTTTATCTTACTTAACTTGTTTGTGATGTCTTGATTATTTAATGAAAATCTGTCGTGAAAATGACAGCCACTGTGTAAATGATTATATTTCAAATATTACCTAATTTTATAATTAGATTTAGACATTAATGCAAAGTTTATGCAAGTTTGCATAAAATTTATTTGAGTGTATATTATTAAATCTGAATTTAGGCTAATGGACTCAACCTTTAATATTATAGTAATGTGCAAGGGCTGCCTATATTGTTTACAGCATTAGCATATATTTTTTTATCCTTAAACTTTTAATTATAATTTAATTCCTTTAAAGACAGAGACACCATTTATTCAGAAAACTGAATAAGTTTAATTAAAAATAAGCAATTGTTTTTTTAGCTTTCTGCCTCCTGCTGTACCGAACCGTGACTTCAAAACTGAGGTATGTACCAAACCATCAGTTTCGTGTATCGTTACACTCCTAAAAGAGATTATCGATAAGAAATTCTATGAGCTTTGTCCGAAATTTTGTAATTTGTTTGTTTTTGCAAACTATTCTTATTTTTGTCTCAGAATCTGGCCTTGTGAACATTTTGAAAACGACCACTTCCAGACATCAGTACAACTTCCATGCTTCGTGAGTCCTTTTTATATACATTTTTCAAATATGCGTTTACATTAAGGGTCTCTATGTGCTTTAATGGACAGGACAGTGGAGATCCGATTGAGAGAGGGGGACAGGACCGGCAAAGGATCTCGAATCGGATTCAAACCACATGGCGCCTTATGTCTGCGCTAACCACAAGGCTATCGGCGCCAACGACCCTTTTTTTGTAACGCGCAGCGATTGTTAATGATTCACGCCATTTCAAAGATAATTTCAAAATTTTTACAATCTTTCCCCAAAATGCGACATGAAATCGAAATTATTAGCCCGCATTCCCGGTGTTATTATGTAAAAGTCATTAGTGCGCAACAGATGATCTTTGAAATAAATTTCTGGTCTTCCACCAGAATGCAATTCTTTTGCCTCGCAAACAACTGTCCTTTTCAGCTGCTGCTGTGAAGTCTTTTTTTCTCACTGAATATCGAGTTAACCTCAGAAATGTCAGATTGCAGTTGCAAAATGCAAATATAAATTCACGTTGACTTTAATCGCATTTGCGTGATGTTCAAATCAAAGCCACAGAACATTCTCAGCACTCACTAAATACCATTGTGCGTTTCCTCTGTGTGAAAACAAGGGTTTGAACAAGTTGTCATGAGCAGCTCGCACGCTGTTACCATGGAGGAAATGACGATTGCTTTTGAGTGGAGATGATTGTACCATGTCAGCGATGTTCTGCTCGGCTCTACTGGGAGCAGGTAGAGAAGCTCCACTTCTGAGTTGCACATGTAATTGTGTGCCATAGAAAGAGTAAAGTGGCCTTTGAAAATCCTGTCCAGCTGTTCTGCATATCAATACAGATTAAAAGAGCAAACACATCAGAAAATGACTTCATGCCATTACGCTTATGGTTGTCTTCAAGCTTTTTTGTAATGTACATGGAAAGATGATATATGAAAGAGCATATTCAGTATGTACTCGAGATTTTGAAGAGGTCGCAAAGTGTTTCTATTCTAATCGAGGCACTGGATGTTCTCACTGCTTCATCTTAACCAATGAAACAAATGAAAATAGATCCAACAGTGCATTGAGCAAACCTTACTCAGTGCCATCAACTAGTAGAACATGTTTTCTGTGTCTACCTTCAGTTTGCATATGGTAAGAAATGATAGCTGTGTTAATGCAAAGGTAAAAGGATAGAGAAGAGAAAATGCATTTTGTTCTTACCGTATAATCACAAACAGAAATTTAGACCGATCCGGATAGAGGCCGAAGTCGATTATGCCACAGCTGCCTGTCTGTCTGTAGTGTAAATGCGTTTGAGCGCGCTTGCATTGCAGGCATGACGTTGATCGGATCTAAGCGACAATGAGAGGTGCATTATTCACATGCTGAGAGGAGAAACAGGCAGGGTGGGAGAGAGAGAGAGAGAGAGAGAGAGAAAAAAAAGAGAGAGGGAGAGAAGCAGCAAAACATCAAGACTTAAAATAACCTTGATTCTCAAGAACTTCAGATACACATTTGGACCCTTTCAGGATTTAGAGGCAATTTAAACAAGCAACTTTGTCAGAAGCCACAGAGACATTTTTTTCAATATTTTCTTTCTAAGGAGGCCTTGCCACAAGAGTTAATCCATCCATCGTTCTATCTATCCATCCATCTATCTATCCATCTATGTCTGTCTGTCTATCGTTCTATCCATCTATCTATTGTACTATCTATTTAGTCATCTATCTATCCATCTCTGTCTATCTGTCCATCCGTCTTTCTGTCTGTCTGTCTGTATGTCTGTCTACTCATCTGTATGTCTGTCTACTCATCTGTATGTCTGTCTACTCATCTGTCTGTCTGTCTATCCATCCGTCTGTCTGTCCATCATCTATCTGTCCATCTATGTCTGTCTGTCTGTCTATCATTCTATCCATATATCCATCAGTCTATCTATCCATCTATTGTTCTATCCATCATTCTATCCATCCATCCATCGTTCTATCTATTTATTCATCTATATATCCGTCTATCCATCTATGTCTATCTGTCTACTCATCTGTCTGTCTGTCTATCCATCATCTATCTGTCCATCTATATCTGTCTGTCTGTCTATCGTTCTATCCATCTATCTATTGTTCTATTTATTCATCTATCTATCTATGTCTATCTGTCCATCCGTCTTTCTGTCTGGCTGTATGTCTGTCTACTCATCTGTCTGTCTGTCTATCCATCCGTCTGTCTATCCATCATCTATCTGTCCATCTATGTCTGTCTGTCTGTCTGTCTATCATTCTATCCATATATCCATCAGTCTATCTATCCATCTATTGTTCTATCATCATTCTATCATCCATCCATCGTTCTATCTATTTATTCATCTATATATCTGTCTATCATCTATGTCTATCTGTCTACACGTCTGTCTGTCTGTCTACTCATCTGTCTGTCTGTCTATCCATCATCTATCTGTCCATCTATATCTGTCTGTCTGTCTATCATTCTATCATCAGTCTATCTATCATCTATTGTTCTAACCATCATCCATCCATCCATCGTTCTATCTATTTATCCATCTATCTATCTATCCTTCTATGTCTGTCTGTCTGTCTATTGTTCTATCCATCTATCCATCAGTCTATCTATCATCTATTGTTCCATCCATCATTCTATCTATTTATCCATCTATCTATCCATCTGTCTATCTGTCTATCCGTCTTTCTGTATGGATGTCTATCCGTCCATCTATGCCTGCCTGTCTATTGTTCTATCCATCATTCTATCCTTCCATCTATCCATCGTTCTCTCTATCATTCTATCTATCATTCTGTCTTTCTATCTATTTTATAAATATATATAAATTATTCCTCATTATTTCACATATCTATATTTGATGCACATATACAGTATATATAATATGTATTAAAGGACAATGAAGACTTTTTAGCTGTTAATATTATTTTTAACTGTTTCATGTCAGTTAACCACATTTACTCCCCAAATTCTCAGTATTGTAATGCATCTGGTGGTTTTTCTTTTGAGTTTTGTTTTTAAATTCTAATTCCAAATACTAATCCTAATGAATACAGTAACTTTGTGTTACAGTAGTAGAATACTGCAGTATAATGTTTTACATTTTATTTATATAAACACATACTAAAGGCAGTAAATTAAACCATGATGTATAAATATTGCATATTTGAAATTACAATAAGATTTTGAAAGAGAAATATTCTCTGTCATAAAAATAATGCAAATTTCTGATATAATAATTCAAATACGCTTAATTTTCTTAATGTGAAACTTAAAGTAAAATATGACTTTGTAATTAATGTTACCCAACCAGTTTCATGAGATTCAACCATGTGAATCACCTGCATTCATTTGAGTATAAAAGTGAGGATGTTTCTGCTGTTATTAGTTGTTGTTGTTGTTGTTGTTGTTTGTTTTATGTATTACTTCACTGTAGAGAGTTTCTGTAAGAGACACTGCACCATTCTAGCCGAGTTGAAAGTGTACTTACGGATGCATCATCTTTGGATGATGGCAGAACTCAAGGACATGCAGATGGAAGTGCTGTAAAATGTTTTTCAATGCTTCTGCCAAACAGGAAACAACTCCTGGGGGGGGGGACCCCTCAGCTGCATTTCCTGTCTTTTTTTCCATCATACCTTAGATTATAATGGTGTTTATACATCTGCATTCGGTCTGAAATAGTAGCTACTTTACATATGTGAAAAGAACTGTCGTCAGGTTGATTGGAAGGTGAGATGGCGTAGTTTCAGTCCACTTGAGCAATGCCATCTCCATGACAACCAGTGAAATAAAGAACCGCTGCGTATGTGTCTTGTGCACACAGGTTTGACTAAACTCACTGTGAACTTCCACACCGACTGAATGGATTTGGCTGGGCACCGTGATTTTGCCAAGTAAGACGTGTTCCTGGATCGACATTGGGAACAAGGAAAATAAGTTTTCTTTAATCACATTTATTTGTTTGTATGCTTTTGAAAACAAAAAATGTACCAGCACTTTAGCCGAAGTGAAATAATGGAAGCATATGGAGGCTAGATGGCTGTCTAAATAGAATGAACCCATGACCTGAGTATCCAGCTGAAGTAATCAAAAAAACATGTTGTGTTGCCAGTAACAGAGGGTGGGGATTGAAGAACCAATCATATTAGAGAAAATTGATGATACCTTTGCCATGTATTCTATATGAACTGTTGTATTCTCTTTCCAAGGGGAATTCTCTGTGATTGACATGAGGTCCTTCCGGGTGGGATTAAAGCGGTCCTTGATTATGATTTCACTTTTTTAACTTTAGTTAGTGTGTAATGTTGCTGTTTGAGCAGAAACAACATCTGCAAAGTTACAGCACTCAAAGTTCAATGATTTTCTTTTACAGAAATCGTTTTTAAGGACTACAACAAACGGCTGGTAGGAACTACAATGAGCTTCTTCCTAGGCTAGTGACATCACTAACCCCAAAATTTACATAAACCCCATCCCCGAGAACACGCAAAAAAGGGGGCGGGGCCATGTTGGGCTGCTTTAGAGAAGAGGAAGAGTTGTTGTAGTAGAGTGTTGTTGATGCCGTCATTTTACGCCGGACTGCTTCACAAACGAGGGTCAATTGACCCTTCACCGACAGTTTGATTGACAGCCGATCTAACCGATCATAACCCTGAATCCGCCATTTTGTCCGACAAAGCAGTCAGGGGAGTTAGTAGATTAACGTTGGTGAAATTGAACTTGATAAATTGTGTGTCCTCGCGTCTTTGGGCGCTTGAAACAACATTTCCAACATTCAACATTTCCAACAGAAGAGGGCGGAGCTTTAAGTCACTCTCTCAGGCCATATATGTTGCAGGCTTTAATTACAATGGCTTTTCCTAAGAGTTAATTAGTCATTTATCAGAAAGTTCTGCTTGATTGAGTAATTTTTAATGTCTTTTAATCTATTTTAATGTACACATGGAGCTGTTACATTCTACATGCGTCTGCTGCTAATAGAACTATATAATGTATGTGTATATAGGCCTATACCTGCATGCATGTATCTATACACACACACACACTCTGTGTTCGGAACTTTTTATTTTATTACACACCTGAACTGTACATGTGTCTGCTGTTAATAGAAACCATGAACCACTGCTTCACAGTGGACAGTCTAATTGTTTAGCCATCGTCATGGCAACTACTCAAGAACATCAGGTGCAACTTTTTTTTCCAGTAAACTGAGTGACATTAGTGATGCTTTTCCCTCTATTAGCAGTCGGCAGTGTCTGCTCAGATTGATTTTCATTTCAGATGATGTTCATTGCCTGTGCACAACTTGCTCACACAACTACAGTACGCAGTTATGGCTACCCACCCTCAAGTCTTTTCAGATGAATTATGGTTGAAATTTAATGGAGTTTGAATAAACAAGTATGAGCAATAGAAGTCTACTAATGATTGGTTTATCAAACACCAATAAAGTGACCTATTGATTCTGGACATGCCACAAGATGGCACTCTATGAGCAGTTCTTTAAACCTTCATTTGTGTGATGATGTTTTAATTTTTCCAGAGATTTTTATATTAATATACTCAGAATCTCTGTGTTTGATGTTATAAAACTATTTCTATTGCACTGTATTAACACCGTGAAAAGTAGCACAGCTAAATGTTTTGCAACTCCGTTGATGACGTTTCAGTTTAGTGCTGCAAATATGTTTTGAAAAAACGTATGTTTGTTCTCAGTATTTGAACATCTGGCCTGGAAATGCCCTTTCCAAATAAATCCATAAATCTTTGGTCTTGATTCTTCATTCCATTTGCATTTGTTTAGAAACAACATCTACAAACAGATTGCCACACTCTCCCTGTTTTTGAGATTTACGAGTATGCCGCTATATTTGGGATTGACAGACAAACCAGTAATCCCCCATAATCCCACAGGGTTGCCCTTGCCAAAGCATTCCCTGACCCAAAGGATCTTTGGAGGTTATAATTGAGTTTAATTTACGCTTTTTCATACATATATATATATATATATATATATAGAGAGAGAGAGAGAGAGAGAAAGAAAGATATAGATATCTCTCTCTCTCTCTCTCTCTCTCT
The DNA here is from genome assembly GCA_038088235.1 of Zacco platypus. Classification (NCBI taxonomy): domain Eukaryota; kingdom Metazoa; phylum Chordata; class Actinopteri; order Cypriniformes; family Xenocyprididae; genus Zacco; species Zacco platypus. Next base: position 18,701,343 of record CM076086.1, read on the forward strand.
CTCTCTCTATATATATATATATATATATATATATATATATCAGTATATATATCTCTCTCTATATATATATGAGAGAAATAGAGAGAGATAGAGAGATGAGATATATATATATTTAGATCTATATATTTATATAGATGGATAGATATATTTATATATATATACATATATATGTTATTTTAAGAACTGTTCACTGAAGGTTCTTCTGGTGTCGCTACAAAAACCATGATTTTGAACCTCTATTTTTAAGAATGATCTTATAGTTTCTCTCAGATTCAACCGCTTTCATACAGTTTTCAATTAGGAAGCAACTTTTTTTTTCTTTATCTTTTTTTAGCCCAATGTACATTTATATTCCTGTTCCATTCGTAATATATATATATTTTTTTGGTATGGCGTCCAGATGACTTACACTGAATATGTCAAATCATGTATGATGACCCCAGCTGACCTGTATCAGAAATACTGTCCTACTTCTGCCTTTGACCGGGATGAAGCGGAATTTATCCCATCATCCGTTTTTTGCCGAATGCCTTTTTGTGGCATTTAGACTTGCAGGCTTGTTGACATGTTTATGATGGATTTTCACTTTTCACACTAATATGTTTCAAGATTTCGGCTGAGAGGATATGTCCAGGGCTGGGTAGATTACTTTTAAAATGTATTCCACTACAGATTACAAAATATATGCTTTAAAAAGTAATTTGTAACGTATTTCGTTACATTACTCAAGTTTAGTAACTTAATCTAAATACTTTAGAATACTTTGAATACTAATAAGTGTGAAACAAACACAAAAAAGGTAATTGCAAGTTTTTATCTCACAATTCTGACTTTTTCCCTCAGAATTGCGTGATATAAAGTTGCAACTGTGAGTTATAAAGTCAGAATTATGAGATATAAACTCACAATATTGAGAAAAGTCAGAATTATGAAAAATAAACTTGCAATATCGAGAAGTCAAAATTGTGATAAACTCACAATATTGAGAAAAATCACATACTAAATTCTAAAAACTTGCAATTGTGAGTTTAAATCTCGGAATTCTGAGAAAAAGAAGTCAGAATTGTGAAATGCAAATTCACAATTGTGAGGGAAAAAACAAATTGTGAGAAAAAGTTGCAGTGACGAGTGAATTATAAAATGACTCACAAACAACTATCACAAAACATGAAAACAGTCGTGGATCATCAGGTCATGACAGGACAGTTAAGTTGACAGTTGGGCAATTTATTTTATAAATTCAGTCATTTTGTCTTGTTCAGGACAGTACTAAATAAAAATAACAACATTTTTATGATCCTCTTAAAAGTATTAAAATTTGCTGTTTAAATGACATTAAAATTCAAAGTAATCACTTTGGTAATCTAAAATACTTTTCAGATCTGATTACCACCCATTTAAAATGTAACTGTAATGACATACAGTTACTCAAATTTTGTATTTTAAATACGTAACTAAGTTACTTGTATTTCGTTTCTCCCCAACCCTGGATATGCAACAATATCAGCAGATATTATGGTGCACTTTCTGCATGTGCATCGCAGTCTCAAAGCATGCTGGGTGAGTTCTTAATGTGGTTTCCCGCTCTGTTACAGATCGGCCCTGCAGAGGTTGCGTTCAGGTGGGCGTCTGGTATCACGGGCTCTTCCTCCGTAAGACACAAGTTCATCTCTTTGTAGGAGTGAAGTCAGCGATACAGCCAGGAGGAGGAGATGAAATTAGAACCGTTGTGAGTTTCCCTTTTCCCGATCACAGGTTTAATATGACTTTCTGATCACAGACATCATATAAAACATTGAAACTATTCCAAAAACCAAGTTAGATGAGGTGATCACATGTTCTCCTGATGTGATTCAACTTCTAAGAGGTAGTTTTGACAAAAGTATAAAAAATGCATCTTTTACAGAGAATGCAATCCCAGACTAATCCAAGATTCTTGTGGAAGATTATTTATGAACAACACAGGCACCAAATAAATAGTACATTTTAAATGGGTGGTAATCAGATTACAGTTACATCTGAAAAGTATTTTAGATTACCAAAGTGATTACTTTGAATTTTAATGTCATTTAAACAGCAATCGGTGATTCTCTGACTCTGACAGTCTGAAAAAACAGAGTTAAGTTTCATCAACATTTTAATACTTTTAAGAGGATCATAAAAATGTTGTTATTTTTATTTAGTACTGTCCTGAACAAGACAAAATTAATTTATAAAAAAAATTGCCCAACTGTCAACTCAACTGTCCTGTCATGACCTGATGATCCACGACTGTTTTCATGTTTTGTGATAGTTGTTTGTGAGTCATTTTATAATTCACTCGTCACTGCAACTTTTTCTCACAATTTGTTTTTTCCCTCACAATTGTGAGTTTGCATTTCACAATTCTGACTTCTTTTTCTCAGAATTGCGAGATTAAAACTCACAATTGCAAGTTATAAGGTCAGAATTGCGAGATATGAACTTGCAATACTGACTAATTTTCTTGCAATTGTGAATTTAATATTGTGAGTTTATATCTCATAATTGTGACTTTTCTCAATATTGTGAGTTTATATCTCATAATTCTGACTTTATAACTCACAATTGTAATTTTATATCACAATTCTGAGGGAAAAAGTCAGAATTGTGAGATAAAAACTTGCAATTATCTTTTTTGTGTTTGTTTCACACTTATTAGTATTCCAAAGTATTCTAAAGTATTTAGATTAAGTTACTAAACTTGAGTAATGTAACGAAATACGTTACAAATTACTTTTTAAAGCATGTATTTTGTAATCTGTAGTGAAATACATTTTAAAAGTAACCTACCCAGCCCTGATCATATAGTGCTATGATCATCTATCAAGCATGTGTTGTCGGAGATTTCATACATTCGCCACCAGGGGGCGTAACTCGCAATATGTATAGAGAGATTCAGGCTGTACTTCAAATTTAAACACTTGTTTTCCCATTTTTACAGATGGTGAAATTCAGACATTTAAGTTAATTTGTATTAGTATTTTTTTTTTTAAAAACGCTTGTTGGAACAACTACACTTTTTACAGCCCTTCACACTTCTGAAAATAGAGTTCCGTTCGCGCGAGCATCTGCAGTGCTTCCGATAAAAGCGTGAAACTAACTTCAGGGACGCGTGATAAAGATACCAGAGTGAGTCTCTCTCGCCAGTGAGCGAGGGTAAATAGTTCTGTCTCTTTAAGTTGGTGTCAAAGCCGATTAGCGCTGATCTCGGTCGTGATTCTGTTGTACCGTCTGCTCACTGTATCTGTTTTTGTTTTACGTCCCTCTGCGGAGCTCAGATCATATGTATATTAATATTTGGTGTCTCTTTTACTGTAGTTTCGCTTTTATTTTTAAAAAAAAATCACGCGCACTCCTTTATATAGCCGTGCGTAATTACGCGTTACGCGCTTCTGGAATCTCCTTTACGCGCAGCATCAGCGCTTTTGGCTGGACTTTAGATCATCATCTCTGGCTGCTGTGTGTGAGGATAGTGATGATGATGATGGGCTCAGTGTGACAGTCAGGACTTTAAGATGCAGAAGAGCGTGCGTTATAACGAAGGACACGCGCTCTATCTGTCCATGGTCGCGCGTAAAGAGGGAATTAAACGTGGGTTCTTAAGTAAAAAAGCCGCAGAAAACAACCGCTGGAACGAGAAGTACTTCGCGCTTTACCAGAACGTGCTGTTCTACTTCGAGAACGAGCAGAGCACCAGACCATCTGGGATTTATTTGCTGGAGGGATGCTCCTGCGAGAGGATTCCGGCTCCAAAAGTGTCCACCGTTGGGAAAGAGAGCTCAGATAAACAGCAGGTATGATCTGACCTCACATTCACTCCGTATTTCTATGTCTGTGGTCTCGGGGTTATGATTAAAGCCACATTTGTGGTGTGAATGTGCCAGATGGGAAGAAGTTGGCACACACCACGTGTTTGTGTGTGTTTATGAGTGTTTGTGTGTCATTAGTTTTTACTCGAATGGAAGGTTTTGCTCAGTTTCTGTGTGAATGAAATGTGTTTTGAGGTCAAAATTAAAGCATGGTTGGTGTGGTTTTATGGTGTTCAACAAATATCGAATGATATCAGAATTTTAGTTTGAAGGGCTGAATGTCTTTATTTAAGAGTTGTGAAAGATAATATAAGAACTTGAAGGGCTGAATCCACAGAAAATATCCAATTTAATCTAAACCTTCCATTTCATATTCCGTTTAATCATCTTGCAAACATTACGGGAACGTTACTTTTGAATGTTCTCGGAACATTATATTTAAACAAAAGCTAAGATTTAGAAAGAGGATGAAGAATAGCAGAGTGATGTAAGACAAGTGGTGACATTTAAATAAAACTATTCAAAACATTTCTGTTAATTTAAATAACGCTTGCATAAAATAAAATATAATTATTAGTTGAAAAATGTGAAGTAATTGAAAATTATAAACGTTGCCGTGGCCATACATGGAAATAAGTGTAAGTTTGAAGGATTAAAATGATTAACTGGAAATTAATAAAATAATAAACTAAAAATATATATATTTTTTTATAAAATTAATAAACGACAAAGCGCTATGACTAAAAATTAACATGAAAACTAAAAATCTAATTGACCCTTCGCAAAGACCTGCTCTCACGCCACACATCATGTTCTCACAAAGTGAAAAATACATTGCGGAGCAAAGAGGACACTGACAACGTATGAAACAGTTTCATATTTAAAATATTGTAATTTTTTTAAAGAAGTTTAATCAATAAATAGCGTCTAGTGTGTCTTTAATGTGTCGTGACAGATCGCTGTAGCTCCTCGTGAACCGATCATCTCTTCATACTAGTTCATTTATAGCATCAAATAAACATGAATGAACATCAGAAGGAATGTTGTTTCAAGCGTGGAAAGACGTGAGGACACACAATTTTTCAAGTTCAAGTTCACCAACGTTAATCTACTAACTCCCCTGACCACTTTGACGGACAAAATGGCGGATTATGATGGTCAGATCGCCTGTCAATCAAACTGTCGGTGAAGGGTGAACTCGAAATGTTAATAAAAGTAAAATAACGCTGAGACAAACATCCAACCAAAATGTTCCATGAACAATGTATAAGTGATGTTTTTGTGCTGATGTTTTGAGAACATTATTAAAGTCCACATAACTCCGACTGAACGCTCTATCTAGCTTGTTCAAACACTTTGAGAGAAACTTGCCAGAAATTGCTAAAGTCCTGGATTACAGTAAAATATGTGACAACTAGCCCCGGACTTTCCTATGTGTTGCTGTAAAGATGTTAAAAACAATAATAACAGCCCATATATTGCAATTCAATTTTTCAGCATTTAAATTAGTTCAAAAAATGTACGGCTTCAAGTGCAGTTTTAGGTCATCACAACACAAAATGAAACACAATTTTGGACCAATACATTGTTAAATTAAAATTTTTATAGTGAATGAATTTATTTTTAAGTTATGCTCTGCTCTGAACTATTTAATTGTATAGAAATTGGTGAGTGGGACGGCTATTTTGAGATTTTGAGCCAATAACTGCATGCTTGGCTGATTAACAGAAGTTTCTTCCCGCCTGTAAATATTCTGTATTTGCGCTGTTTTTATATATTTATATTGAGATTATACTGGACAGCCACCCTGCTTATCTGTTAATCACGGAAAAGTCATGAAAAGAGGTGTTGATGTGTGGGAATTAATATTTTAAGACATTTTTACAGCCCTAAAAACAAGCATTCACATAGACGAATGCGCTGCGCTCACTGCTGGTGTTAAGCAGCATCTTGCAGATTATACACTCATGTTCTGGGTATGAAGCAGATATATTCTGATCCCGGCCGTTTGTTGGGACCACACGAGACGTTAAAGCCCTTCATCGGCACGACAGCACTCAAGCCGACCTGTTTTGTCCAGATTAAGATTTCCTGACACCCTGATAAGCAGGATCTGCCTGAGTTTTGTAGTTTTCTGTGATTTTTTTTTCAAATTATCCAAATTTATTTCAAATTTAAATTTTTTATTTGTACGACATGATAGTGTACTGCCTTTAAATTTAAGCTAATTTTAATTCAAATTATCATTGTGTTAGTATATAAAATGTTTTTACAATATACCATTCATCGCTTTCACATAATGTCACACCCGTAAGGTATGTTTACACGACAACGATGTACTAAAGACAGAAAAGCTTTTACTTTTGCATACAGAAGACAACGTTGTCAAAACGATCTCCGTTCACACGGATCCGTGAAAACGACTAAAAACAGTGTATTCTGCTGCCAGGCCAGTAGATGGCGATGTCACTTTGTAAAGAAAAACTATGCACCCATAGACTGAACATGTAATCTGCATGCGCATGACCTCACATTTCACTAATTTGCATTTTTGAAGTTTAACGGTATCTTTTTCAAAAAGTTTAAAAGTTTGGATTTTTAGGCTTGTTGTAGTGGAAATGAACAGCCAAAGCGCATTAAAAGTTTTCCGTTTTTAATTGAAAATGGTGTTGTGTAAATGCCTCCTTATAGGAATGCCTTCCTGGAGGGCATAACAAAGCTTTCCTCTGCTGCCCGACTGTCATTTTTGACGGGTTTATGTCAAGTGATAAGTGAAGCCAAAACATTTCAGTCGCCCCCTGGTGGCTGGTTGCAGTATCATAAATCTCGCCTTCTCTGTGGGACACGACCCAAACTAAAAAAAAAAAAAAAATTTAATTACTCTTTAAATATTTTTTGTCTGCCATCTCAGTTGTTCCTATCAAGTGTTAATTTTTCCATTAAGTTTGGTTTTATTTAGTTATTGGATGCTATAAAGACGGGGTGTAATGACATGATTGACAGCTGTGTTTGCGAATGAGTCTGCCGGAGCGGGGATGTGGGCGGGACCTTGATAGCGCGGCTCCATCTCAGGATCCGAACGATGCAATAGACAACAACAGTTTCTGGGATATTTTGGCTTTATTTTTCGACAGTGGATTGACTACCGACTTTTTTTTCTGTCTGTAGTTTGTGCTAAGTACTAAAGTTGTAAGACAGTGAGGTTAAAAGACCAAATTCAATATAAACCTTATTGATGATTCATACCATGTACAGGAATGCAGATCAACCCAGAATATATACACAACGCACAGTGTTTTTCCATAGAAAACCATTATAAAGAAAACGCTTAACGCATTGCGTTCATATTCTGGACTCATCTGCTTGCCTGTTTATAGTATGAATCATCAATAAGGTTTAGTTTGAATTTGATCTTTTAATATCACTGTTTTAGTACATTAAGACACTTTAAGTGTTTTCACATTAATCATTTTAGTGTTTCCCACAGTTTTTAGTGATTGAAATACTCCAGCAAGTGCTTGATATGGGTCCAGATGGAAAATTGACGGGTCTCTGTGCCTGTGAAAACTATGAATTGAGAATAATGACAACTATAAACAAACTCAAATGTAAAATGTCCCAACGTAATAATGAGAATTTTTTGGTTAGCTGTGAATAAATATCATCAAAATTAAAGTATAAATTAGAATTACTATAACTTAACCATTATATATATATATATATATATATATAAATCATTTTTTTGCATTTTTAAAATAATAATAATAATTAAAAAATAATAATAATAATAATAATTTTTCCAGTTGACGACATCCTCCAAAAGCGAAGTGTTGTCATATTTAGCTAAGTAAACCCATATACACACAATCTCTTCTGTTATGTTATAGCAGATGTTGCATCCACACACATACACACACACACACATCTCAGAGATTATCAGATGCTTGTGTGTGTGTGTGTGTGTGTGTGTGTGGACGGCCTTTGCACCACCGACTGTTTGACCTCTAAAGTGCAACATTTTTATTTTATTTTATTATTATTTTTTTATTTAAATTTGTAATTTATTTAATTAAATTTTTTTAATTTATTTTTATTTAATTCTATTTATTTATTTAAATCTATTTATTTATTTATTATTTAATTTAATTAAATTTTTTCCGTAATTATATTATTATTTTACTTTGCATGTTTTTTATTTACACACACTTGCATAACTCTTTGGCTGCTTTTATCGTTGCGCATCGCCACTCATCTTCCCCAAAAGACTGATAAGATGACTGGTTTATGTTTAAGTTGTGCGTGTGTGTGGTTTTGCTGATTTCTCGTCCATCATGCAACAGCGCAAAGCATCAGAGAGCTTCAAAGTACTTCAGCAGCATTTTAAAAGCAAACACTGATTGTGCTTTGATTTCTGGGCCAACTCAATTAAACACGCTTTTGTGATATGCAAACTAACCTGGATATTTATAAAACGGTCATTTATTGATGGAAAAAAATATTTTTGGCATGAAATGGCTGCGTTTATTTTAGAATAAAATTATAATTGATTATGGGAATGTTTTTAATGTGATTCTAAGTAGTTTGCTCATTGATATTTCCTCTCGCTCCCCAGCTGTAGGTTTATCTCCCTCTTTGAACGTGCACATGATAAAGATTCAGATGCAAATGAAATATTCTTGACACAACCACCAGCGTTCCAGTGACTTGTGTTACCATGGAAATCAGGTTTGATGTCATGTTGAAGTGCCACTGTATTATCAGCTTGCAGCACTTTCACATCACGGACTTTACATTGGAGTTCTGTTCCCATTAAAGTCAAAACTTAGCCTATTTATTTTATTGACCACTCATTCCCTTGAAACAGAACATATGATGTAATCAAGTCTGTCTGCCTATCATTCTAATGTGTTGATTTGCTGCTCAAGAAACATTTATGATTATTATTAGTGCGGGCAAACAGATTAATTGCGATGAATCGCATCTAACATAATAGTTTGTAAATAAATGATATACGTGTGTGTGTGTGTGTGTGTGTATATATATATATATATATATATAAGTCTCTTCTGCTCATCAAGTGTGCTTTTAATTGATAAAAAAATACAGAAAAATCTGTAATATTGTGAAATATTATTACAATTTACAATAATGGTTTTCTATTTTAATATACTTTAAAATATAATTTATTTCCATGATCAAAGCTGAATTTTCAGCATCATTACTCCAGTCTTCAGTGTCACATGATCCTTCAGAAATCATTCTGATGTGATGATTTGCGGCTCAGTTATTATCATTGTTGAAAACTGTTGTGTATAAGCACATATTTTTTATATATATATATATATATATATATATATATATATATATATGTAAAAACTTTCTGTGACATGCGATTACTTGATTTGACAGCACTTTTTTCTTAATTAAAAAGAACAGCATTTATTTGAAATAAAAATATTTTGTAACATTATGAATGTCATTACTGTCACCTGTAATTCAATGCATCATTGCTGAATAAAAGTATAAAATTTGCTTAAAAAAAACTTGGACGGAATGTTTACGTCATAAAATATATTGCGTTTATACTCATTAATAATCACTGCAACTCAATAGTTTTACATTGTACGTTTTATATTTGCGTCACAGCTATAAATTGTACTGATTTGATAATGTTGGATAAAAATGAAAAATAGTTCAGAATCAAGCTATTGCGCTGTGTATTAATTCCCAACACATGAAGTTCATTCCTCCCATAAACATTTTTAATGTATGAATGTTTAATGTTAAAATGGGTTGTGAATGCCGTTGCATGTTGATTATATCATATAGTTTTCTGTATTCTTACAGATGTAAACAGGCCGCAGATGTGAGCGTCCTTCTTTTGCACAGTGCTGGGTTGCCCGTCTAAGAATAGTAGCCCTTCCGGCAGCGTGTTTCTTTCAGACATGGCTATTTCAATGAAAGTCTACAGTGCAATCTGTGTTCATGAAGAAAGAAAATATGCATATAGAGCTGCTAGAAAAAAATTATGCAAACAAGTCAGATATGAATGTGAATTCTGACCCGTCAAGCATTGTTACTGTAATTGGACAGAGAGGATGCACATAGCTGTGATTTAAGTGGGATTCAGTGGGAGATGATCGTTCTGTGGGTCGGTGAAAGTGAAACAGAATCCAGTGTATTTGTGGGCTGGTCGTGTCTATTGTTATCTCTCGGTTTAAACAAGGCCTGAGGCTCAGGACAGCGCATTAAAGACAGAGGAGAAGCTCTGCCGGTTACATAACCACACACACATACACCAGCCATGCATCATGAGAACACAAACGAGCCCTTAAGCGAGCCTACGTCCTATAAAATACACTCACGGTCGCTCTCGCTGTTTCACTCCATCACGTATTTGACGGTAAACCTGTCAAGGACATGTCCAGGTCAGAAAATGAATGCCTTCCTTTCCAGAAGACTTAATATGAGCTTTTTCGAAGTTTTTAGGCTCTACTAGAACAGGTTTTCATGCTTGAATGTTCATATTCTCCATTGTTCAGCTCCTCTCTTCCCAGTCTGTCAGTAACACTCTGTTTAGTTCCTGTCTCTATGAAGCCCCGCCTTCTGGAAAGCACAGTGCGCTCTGATTGGTCGGCTGGAGCAGTGTGTTGTGATTGGTGTTTGGGAAATGTCCCGCCCCTTACCATAACTGGCAGTTTCAACGCACTACTAACTAACTCAACCATGCCCCGCCCCTTTAGTCTGCATAAATTAGACTACAATGGAGGCGTTTCAGGGAGTTCAGAAAAAGTGCGCACTGAATAACACGCTTTTTCATGCTCAAAAAACCCACTAAAGAAAGCAGAAAATGTTAAATAGCATAATAGGACTACTTTAAAAAAAAAAATCACTGCGTGTTGGCTTGGTGTTTTGTTATTTTATCTTCTTGTTTCACATGCTGCTTTATGATTTAGGGCAAAATTACTCAGAAACACGTCTACTGTCATTTCCGTTTAATGACTGCATGCAAGTTCATGCTAGTGGCCGCTGGAAGCGTGTCTATTTAGGTCAGAACTGTTTTAATGCTGCCCACCGTGGGCCACATGCAATGCTGAATGTTGATTTGTGGCCTAAACAATCTCTGATGTTTAATTTCTCATCTTTTCCAGCATTACTTCCTGGTGATTTTCGGCCACGATGGGCAGAAACCTCTGGAGCTGCGGACAGAAGAGGATGCTGATTGTAATGAGTGGGTGGAGGCCATTCGGCAGGCCAGGTACAGTAAAAAGACAAAACACTCAACGTCTTTTAAGAACAAAATGTGTTTTTGCTGAGCTGGTTAGCATGTCATGTAACAGCCTTTTTCTCTAAGAAAGGAAAATCACTCAATAGTTTCTTCTAGATAGCAACACACACAGAGACTTCTGCTTCTCAGATGTTTCTCTTGAGAAAAAATTCTGGGTTAAAAACAACCAAACCCAGCGATTGGGTAGTTTTTATTTAACTCAACAATTGTTTAAAAATGACTATATGGCTGGTTTAAAATGAACCCAAAGTAGGTTGGAAATTAAAAATCAGACACATGATTACTAGAGGCAACAATAATAATAAAAAGGCGAACGTTTATTAAAAAGCAATTTAATAAATGTTTATTGTTAATTATTATTCATTAAACTTATTAATAAGTGTTCATTTATTACAGTTTTTCTCAGTCGCTTTGGTGCATTTCTCACATCACTATTTACATTTGCTCAACAGTTAATGCAGTTCTCAAAACAATTAGTACAAACTGCAAAACCCATTTGATAACCTGCAAAAGCGTGTCACTTGCTCAAAATGGATAGCTCACTCCTCAAAAGCAAGTATTCACATCAATGAAAGTGTCAGTGTCATCAAAATGAAAGTCCTGACACCATTGTTATGAACTAGATAGTCAAATGACTTTGTCATGTTTTCATTTTGACAGTTTACTCTGTAAATGTTTTCCAATACAAAAAAGTCAGATCTTGGTGACACTACCTGAAAATGCTCAAAAAGCACTATATACTATTTAAACAGCCATTTGAAAAATACTGTAAAGTTACACATTACTGTATTTAGTGAGGTAACTGAGTACAAGACATTTTTACTGTATTTGCTCTTTGCAGTTCTAATTTGTTCACAACATTGTGCAAAAGAAAAAATACACCTTTATTTTCAACAAACATAAATTCCCTTTGGGTAGAGCTGTGCACAACTGTAAACAATATTGCAGTACATATTGGAACTGAACATACAACATACGTAGTACTGTAATCATTCCTGCACATCCAGACGTTCCTCTCTGTCTGGCCACATAATTTCATCTTCATCACAGCGAATATCATCAATGTAGTGAGGAAAGTATCTCCTCGAGTGGTGAATCCACTCAATCCATGTGATGTCATCACATGGCCGCTAGCAGGGCCATTTGTGTATGTGGATGCCGGTCATATACCTTCCACCTCCAGGAAGAGAAAAACTCTTCTATTGGATTTAGGAATGGTGAGTAGGGAGGGAGATATTCCACCAGCATCATATCATGTGCTGCAAACCACTGTCTGACGACATCTGAGTGGTGAAAATGCACATTATCCAAAACAACAACATGCTTGCTCAGATGGTCTCCAGTTAGACCCCTCTCATTCTCAGGGATCATGTCCCTGTAAAGAGTGTCTAAAAATTTTTTTTGTTTGTGTAAAAGATTTTGACAACTAGTTCAACATTTTTGTATGTAATGACTCAAGCAATGAAATGAGGACTATTAGTTTTATATGGAATGACTATTCAGCATTCACAAGTATAGTTAATTTTGACTGACATGACATAAGCAAATGATAATGTTATAAAACAGCAGAGAGTTGTATGAAAGCAATCGTTGCATGTCCAAAAGCATTTGCATTTGCAATTTGTTGGAAGGAATGAGAAACTGCTACTATGATGTGCACAACTGACTAATTGTTTTGGAGGTTGAACTATTGTTGTGAGAAATGCACCAAAGTGACAGAGAAAAACTGTAAACATATTAATAAATGTTATTTTCCAACATACTTTGGGTTAATTTTAAGCAAGCAATACAGTAAATCTAAAAAAGCTGGTTTAAAATCAACCCAAGTTGGGTTGAAATGGACAAACCTAGCAATTTGGTTGTTTTAACCCAGCAGTTGGGTTAAATGTTTGTTCTATTGTTTAAAAATTACTGTATTGCTTGCTTAAAATCAGCCCAAGGTATGTAGGAAAATAACATTTATTAACTAGATAGAAAAGTTTGTTGAGACAAACTTTTAAGTTGGCTTGAAAAAGCCTAGACAGAAAATTTGAAGTAGTTTGAAAAGTGTGAAGTTTGAAATAGTTTAAGTTTTAGTGTAGAAATTAGATAGATAGACAGATGGAAAGATAGATAGTTAGATAGATAGAAATAGTCAGATGATAGATAGATAAATTGATAGATATAGTCAGATGATAGATAGATAGATAGATAGATAGATAGATAGATAGATAGATAGATAGATAGATAGATAGATAGATAGATAGATAGATAGATAGATTAAAAAAATGAGTTTAAATAGATTAGAAGATAGTACATAGTACATAGTAAATAGTACATAGAATGGCAGCTTCATTGAGTCTAATTCCGTCAATGAAAGTCAATGGGATTTTTCCGAGTTTTAATCAGCATTTCTAGGAAAACCGTAAGTCCAATCAGTCTGAAAAGATATAGCAACCCGAGTCAGAACAGTCTGAAGGTCTAGTCCAAGTTTGGTGGTTGTAGCTTATAAAGTCTAGGAGGAGTAGCATTTAGAAATTTGGCTAAGAAGAAGAATAATACGCTTAAGCAGCAATTGGCTCTTTCAAGCCAACTTAGTAAGTTTAATGAATAATAATTAATAAACATTTATTAAATTTCTTTTTAATAAACATTTGCCTTTTGATTATTATTGTTGCGTCTAGTAATAATTTGTCTGATTTTCCAACCCACTTTGGGTTCATTTTAAACCAGCCATATAGTCATTTTTAAACAATAGTTGGGTTAAATAAAACAACCCAGTATGTTGGGGAAACATTTAACCCAACCGTTGTGTTAAAACAACCCAATTGCTAGGTTTGTCCATTTTAACCCAACTAGGTTTTAACCCAGCATTTTTAGTGTATGATCAGATGTGACAAGATATCAAAGTCTATAAAGATTCACTTGTAACGAGAATAAAAATGGTTTCCATCAAAATATCCTAGAAGCTGTTGTGTACTTGCATAGTTTGTTTGTTTGTGGCTTTTAAACGGCTCATTGATTTATTTTTAGCGCACATGTTTTCTCTTTGTAAATGTTTCTAACCAGCTTTGTTCTTCCGCTATCGCTGGCAGTTATTCAGACCTGATCATAGAGCGAGAAGTTCTCATGCAGAAATACATCCATCTGGTGCAGATCATGGAGACGGAGAAAGTGGCGGCAAATCAACTGCGGACGCAACTGGAAGACCAGGATACAGAGATCGAGAGATTGAAGGCAGAGGTTTGTTCATCCTTATCAGCTGCATCTATGTGCATTTAATATAGTTTTCCTTTTATGTACACTGCTGGTCAAAAGTTTGAAGAATTGGGATTTTTTAAATGTTTTTGAAAGAAAAAACATCTTCTGCTCAGCAAGGCTGCTTTTATTTGATTAAAATTACAGCAAAAACAAACAAACAATAATATTGTAAAAAATATTGTAATTTAAAATAATTATTTTCTAATTGAAAATATATTAAAATGTAATTTATTCCAGTGATCAAAGCTGAATTTTCAGCATCATTACTCCAGTCTTCAGTGTCACATGATCCTTCAGAAATCATTCTGATATGATGATTTGCTGCATTATCTGTGTTACAGGTTGTTGTTCTGAATAAAACGAAAGAGCGAATGCTGCCCTATCAGTCCAATCAAGAAGAAGAGGATCCAGATATCAAGAAAATCAAGAAGGTATATGATTGTCTACATTTGGATTGTCATATATTTGTTCACAATTATATAGCATATTAAAGGGGTCATGACTTTTCCTTGAGCTTTTTACATATAAGAGGTCATCGTACTATAATAATATCTTGTAAGTTTCAGAGCTGAAAACTTCCTTGTTAGTCAAATAATAGCTTTGATAGTACTTTATTTTAGAGTCCTGTTCCCCATATACATACTATGTACTTATTATAGTACTTACAGTGGATAATAACTTGGTACCAACCCTGAACCTACCCCTTAATCTAACCTTATCTAACCCATGTAGTTACCTTATATTAACCAGTATTTTCTTAGGTAAGTACACTGTGCCTATCTATAGGTGAAACTCCGCCTCCACAGAAGAAATCAATGCCTACTTCATCATTGCAACATTAGCTCCGCCCACTGGCGTGTTAGTGAGATGAGGAGGAGAGAAGAGCGATACAGGACAAAATGAACAAAAATAGCATTACCTTTCAAAGGAATATGGTTATTTATTTTCAACAATGTGAATGTCTCAGTTGAGATTTCTCTATTTGTATTCAGTATTTCACTGTGGATTCTTTGGTAAATCAATCGCATTTTGGCACAGGCTTTGTAAAAAGACTTTTACGATATGGACTCGACAGTAATGAAACACCATGTGAATAACTGTGTTAATTCTAATGCCTGATCTGATATTAATGATCTGACTAGATGTTCTTTGTCTAAGTGTCAGTAAATCAAACCACTGACTAAACGCTCACATTGTTTCTCTTGGATGAAAATAATCTGTTATGATTGAATTATAAATAGAAAGAACGTTCCCTTTACAATCACAAGAGCTGTCAATCAAACAGTGTGAGTTTATCAGTGACTGAGTTCCGGACTCGCACCACAAACTCCCATTTTATTCAACGAATCTCTTAGTTACATCGCATTTGCACTGTTAGCTACAACGAAAGCAGTCGTTAGTGTACAGAAATTGAGTTGCAATGACGAGATCGCTGCTTTCATGCGCTCAACGTGTTCAATGTTCATCACTGCAACCTTTCATGCCACAATCTAAACATAATGTCATAGATTTAAGTGTAATGCTATAATCAACCTTGAGAGCTGTAACAGTAAAAACTTACTAAAAGTTTTCGAGAGGGTAAAACTTAGCTATTTAATATGCAAATATGTCAGCCAATCACAGCAGTGGGCGTTTACACTGAATCTCACAACAGACACGCCCCTTAAAACAGAGCATTCAAATCAGAGGGCTAAAATCAGGGCACGAAAAATGCCTTTTATTTCTAAATTGTGACAATTTTTGATGTTAAAAGCATGCTAACATTATAAGTGCACCTTAGGAAACATTATCAAACAATAAAACAATACAGTTCATGACCCCTTTAATATAATTAGCATATCTCACCTGCTTGATTGCTTGTATTGTCGCAAAATGTAAACCATTAACTCTAATCTGCTAAATGTGACTGTAACACATGAAGATATTAAGATGTTATAAACATTTAATATCAATGTTGCTTGGAAACAGTGTGTACTGTGAATATACTATACAAATAATTTCGACTTCACTGTCATTAATACAGTCATTTTTGCTATTGTGTCTAGAGTAAGCGCAGTTACTAGGGCGTCTCCTTTGTGTGTTTTCTCGCAGGTGCAAAGCTTCATGCGTGGCTGGCTGTGCAGGAGGAAGTGGAAGATTATCGTGCAGGACTACATCTGCTCTCCTCACGCTGAGAGCATGAGGAAGAGAAACCAGATCGTCTTTAACATGGTGGAGGCCGAGACGGAGTACGTGCTCCAGCTCTCCATCCTGGTCAACTGCTTCCTGCGGCCTCTCAGGATGGCGGCCAGTTCCAAAAAACCCCCCATTAGTCATGATGATGTCAGCAGTATCTTCCTCAATAGGTACATATGCACGTAAAGTGCCCCGTTATGCTTTTTTGAATATTACCTCTTACGCAGTGTGTAATATAGCTGTCTGTGAATGTAAAAGTTCTAAGTTTTAAAGATCAAAGTGCGCGACTGCCTGAAACAAGTCGTCAGTAATTGACCCTTCACAAAGACCCGCCCTCTTTAGTTACTGTTGCTATGTCCGACAAGCCATGCGCTCTCACACCACACATCACGTTCTCACGTTATATCATGTTGTAAAATATTGTAATTTTGTAAAGAAGTTTAAACAATAAATAGCGTATAGTGTCTCTTTAATGTGTCGTGACAGATCGCTGTAGCTCCTCGTGAACCGATCATCTCTTCATACTAGTTCATTTATAGCATCAAATAAACATGAATGAACATCAGAAGGAATGTTGTTTCAAGCGTGGAAAGACGTGAGGACACACAATTTTTCAAGTTCAAGTTCACCAACGTTAATCTACTAACTCCCCTGACCGCTTTGACGGACAAAATGGCGGATTCGGGGTTATGATTGGTGAGATTGCCTGTCAATCAAACTGCCGGCGAAGGGTCAATTCAAGTCTCACTTCCTGCTCAAACCTATGTATCTATAATGTCAGCCTATGGTCTTCATTGGCTGCCCACGAAAAATGTCTACTTTGCTCTGCCCTCCAACACTGTAGTTGGAGGTTCGTGTTGTCATCATGACTCATGACTCGGTCATCTGACCAATCAGAGTAGGATCTTGGAAAAAGGGGTTTAGAGACAGTGAACAAACTGTTTTCAGACTCTGAGACCTTGGATGGATGTAAACCATTGTAGAGGACTCCAAAAACAAAATTAGGAACCTTTAAAATAACATAATAAGGGCACTTTCAATTCAATACAGTTTGGCTTCTTTTTTTTCATTTTAGCACACCGTTGACCACAAAAAATAACCTGATTCTAACACCACCAATGAATTCTTAAAATATGCAACTATGCTATTCTTTTGAATGGATAATAACTTTTGAAACTGATGCACACTGCATTTCTCTTCTTTGTTTTTTCTTCATTGGTAAGTGAGACGATAATGTTCCTCCATGAGATTTTCCATCAAGGCTTGAAGGCTCGGATAGCCAACTGGCCAACGTTAGTTTTAGGTGAGTTTATTATTTATTATTATTTTTTTTTTATCCAAGTCAATTATTCAATATATTCAATATTTTCAAGCATACATAGTATCTAAAAAAAAAATACAGTTAGAATAGAAATTATATGAATTGTTTGGCTGAGACTTATTTTTTTTGTTGTTTTAATTTATGCAAATATCTAAAATTTGAAATGTCATGTTTCAGCGGATCTCTTCGACATCTTGCTGCCAATGCTGAACATTTATCAGGAGTTTGTGCGAAACCATCAGTACAGTTTACAGGTTCTGGCCAACTGTAAACAGAACCGGGACTTCGACAAGCTTCTGAAGCAGTATGAAGCGAACGCCGCCTGTGAGGGCAGAATGCTGGAAACCTTCCTCACCTACCCCATGTTTCAGGTGAACCTTTGAGCAAAGAGCCTGTCATTGAACAATAGCTAGTATCGCATGTTGCGTTTCTTTTAACTGTGGTCGATTGTGTTAAAATGAATGTTTAATTGTTGATTATTACCATTGTTATTAGATCCCACGATACATCATCACCCTTCATGAGCTCCTCGCCCACACGCCTCATGAACATGTTGAGCGCAAGAGTCTGGAATTTGCCAAATCCAAACTTGAGGAATTATCCAAGTGAGTAAAAGTTTAAAAAAATACATGCCCTTTAAAGAAGGCTATAATATTTATTTTATTATTATTTATTATCTTCAGATCAGTATATTGACCTTAAGTATTCTTTTCATTGAATAGATCATAGAACTAGAGAATTTAATTTTTCTTTAAGGAATTCTTCTAGTGCTTCAGACTGTAATTGTTTGTTCTAACCTTTATTTGGGTGAAGATTCCAAATGTCCAAATTTATTTTCTCTGTTTATATCAGTTTGGATCAAAAGTATATAAAAAAAATATATGTATTATAAAAATAATATTTTATTTATTTTAAAAAATTGCATTTATTTATTATTAAATTAATATTCTTTATTTATAATCACATACATTTTATATATTTTTTTTACATACATACATATATATATATATATATTGACCTAACTTTATAAATATATATTATATAGAATTTAAGTCTATTTAATATGCATATTGAGATGACTGTGTTTGCATGTTTCTGCTCAGAATGATGCATGATGAAGTGAGCGACACAGAGAACATCCGTAAGAATCTCGCGATCGAGCGAATGATTGTGGAGGGCTGTGATATTCTGCTGGACACGAGTCAGACGTTTATACGGCAGGGTGAGACTCTTCATTACAAACTCATGAATATGAGTGGAGATGTCTTGGCCGCAGGACACATCCTTTTTAAAATAACTAGTTTCTGCCCCCAATACTCAATGAGTGATTTTCTTCCTGTTTGTTCTGCTGTTGATTGCAGTGCCGGGCTCTACCAGCTGAGCCACAGTAACTATTTATTTATTTATTTGATTATTTTGTAAAATTATTAAATATTACTGAGTACTGATCCATTTATCATGTAACAGCAAGGACATTTTTTTATGGGTCAGTCTTTCAAAGTACCTTAAAATATGCATTATTTAAACATATATATATATATATATATATATATATATATATGGTATTATAAAATAAAATAAATATATATTTTATATGAATTGTAATTTTTTTTCATTTTTATATTTATATTAAATGTGTATTTAAAATAATTAATTTCCTATTTAAAATAAATATGTATTATGTGCATTTTAAATTTGTATACTAATTTGGTTGTAATTATATATATAAATTTATTCTGAGAAAATATTAATTTATTTTAAAATAATGATTTTGTAAAATAAATATGTATTTCATATTAATTATTAATATTATTTATTCAAATTATACAAATAGAACAATGTATTTATTTTTTTAAAAACATAAATAAGTCAAATGCATTTTTTATTTAAAATGATAAAATATATAAATGTATCATGAAAAAATACTATTTTATGTACTTTAAATATTTATTCTTTATTATAATTTATAATATTTATTTTAAAATTAAATAGATTTAAAATAAATGTATTATTTTTTCTTTTTCTTTATATATATATATGATTTTAAATAAATATTCATAAAAAATACACATTTATTTATGAGATATTTATACATTAATGCATATATTTATATATATATATATATATATAAAACAATTATTAATATACATGATAAAATAAAAGTATTATTTATATATATGAATTATATATAAATAATACTTATTTACTTACTTAATATATATTAAGAAATTATTTTTTATGAATGTGTATTTGTTTTAAATCAAAATGACTTCATTATAAACATTATACAGATATAACTATATGTAAAATATTTATTTGTAAAAAAATATAAAAATATATATAAAAATATAAAAATATTTATTTGTTTTGAAATAAAAAAAATCTATTTATTTCAAACACATATGTATTATTACTATTTTCACCAGCTTAACTGGAGTCCGTCACTGGTTTTGATCGAATATCAGTTATGCTTGTTTCAGCTCCACCCAAACACTGATCTCATTCAGCGCTGCTCCACACTGACAGGAAGGTGTGAAATGTGCTCTAATGAGACCTAATGTGCCATTTTAATGCATCATGTCTCTTAGAAAAGCTTCGGTCGATGAGACAGCGCTGCCCTCTCTCCCTGAAACGCCGTCTTTAATGTTCTCCTTCCTCTGGGTAAAGAGCTGATGTGTGTGTGCGTTTCCTGTAGGCTCTCTGATTCAGCTGCCCTCTGTGGAGAAGGGTAAACTGAGCAAGGTACGTCTGGGCTCGCTGTCGCTCAGGAAAGAAGCTGAACGCCAGTGTTTCCTGTTCACTAAACACTTCCTCATCTGCACACGCACCTCCGGCGGCAAACTGCACCTGCTCAAAGTGAGTCGAGCCACTCTGAACCACTCAGCAATTAAAAGAATCAAAGTGAATATCTTATAGGAATAGTTCACCCATCATTTAGTCACCCTAATGTTGTTCCTACCACCAAATATTTTCTTATTTATACTATAAGACCAATTGACCCTTCGCAAAGACCCGCCCCCTTTAGTTACTGTTGCTATGTCCGCTCTCACGTCACACATCATGTTCTCAAGCAGTGAAAAAGAGGAGCAAAGAGGACACTGACAACGTATGAAACAGTTTTATATTTAAAATATCGTAATTTTTTAAAGAAGTTTAATCAATAAATAGTGTCTAGAGTCTCTTTAATGTGTCGTGACAGATCGCTGTAGCTCCTCGTGAACCGATCATCTCTTCATACTAGTTCATTTATAGCATCAAATAAACATGAATGAACATCAGAAGGAATGTTGTTTCAAGCGTGGAAAGACGTGAGGACACACAATTTTTCAAGTTCAAGTTCACCAACGTTAATCTACTAACTCCCCTGACTGCTTTGTCGGACAAAATGGTGGATTCAGGGTTATGATTGGTCAGATCGCCTGTCAATCAAACTGTTTGCGAAGGGTCGATTCAGACATCTGGGTGAACTATTACTCTTAACCGTTTCATGCAAAAGCATAAAATAACTGTATGTTTCCTCAAAACAACAGCAAGGAGGCACATTGTCTCTGATAGAGTGTACGCTTATCGAGGAGCTGGACGCCAGTGATGAAGACTGTAAGTGTGAGCTTTAATATGAATATGAATATGAACCCGAAGCAAGCAAAATATCTAAATAATGTGCACACATTTATTAAGGCAATAACTAGAGTTAATTTCGACTCCCTCTCTCCTCAGATAATGCTGCTGGTCAGGGGTTCAATCATCTGGAGTTTAAAATAGTGGTTGAACCTGCTGATGGTCCGTCATTTTCAGTCGTTCTGCTGGCTCCGTCTCGGCAGGAGAAAGCTGCCTGGACCAGCGACATGAGCCAGGTACAGTCTACATGCTAGTCGGTGGGAAATGCATGTCATAGATCTCGTCGTGAACAATTAATCCGTGCATCAGTATTTTTCAACCTCGTAATGTCTGAAGTAGACTTGAAAGTCGCAATAGACTTTTCTGATGTTTATATCTGAGTGAAATGCTTCTCAAACAAAGACAAATGTAGGGCGGGGCTTGATTTTGTCCGATTGGATGGTTGTGGTTTGCTATTGGTGGATCTCATGTGAGTGGCAGGTTTCCCCGCCCTCGACTTTAGAGAAGAAGAGATGATGACGCAAGAGGGAGGGGAAGATATTCCGATTAAAGATTATGAGGCACATAACAATAAATACTGCAGTATACCACAAAAAATAAGAATTGATTTCATGGTGACTTTAAAGGGTTAGTTCACCCAAAACTGTAAATTCTGTCATTAATTCCTCTCCCTCATGTCGTTCTACACCCGTAAGACCTTTGTTCATCTTCGGAACACAAATGAAGATATTTTTAATGAAATCTAAGAGCCTACACAGCTACCACTTTAATTACAAAATATTAATCTCCGACGTGCGTTCACGTAACAACGTCTGCTCTCGCGTCAACACAACACGCATGCGTTGGGGTTGCTCTAATGAACTCCATTGGAGATTAATATTTTGTAAATAAAGTGGTAAATTGTTTTTTGCGCAAAAAAGCACTCGCATCGCTTCATAAAATTGAGCTTCTGGACTCACATGGATTTATTTTAAAGGGTTTGTTCACCCAAAAATGTAAATTCTGTCATTTATTCCTATAGCCCGTTTTTTTTCTTGATATTTTGTGACTTTTTCTCCTTTATCATCATGAACATGCATGCAAAGTTTCAACATGCTGGTGTTTTTTTGAAATATGCAAACAAAATTACTGTTACGTTCGTGATGTTCGCCGGGTCAATTTGACCCGCATATTTTAACGCTCTAAGGCAACTGTACGGACCCAAAATAATAAAATTTCTTGGTTATATTTTGTTATTTTATTTTTTTACTACCTTATGAGGCTAAAAAATGAGGTTTTCCACACTTATTTCTATACAGAAAAATATTTTAACCAGCACCATGTGTGTGAAGTTCATATGCAGAAAGCACACACTTGCTCATCAAGTCAGAAGAAACTTGACTTTATGAAATGAGTTTACAAAACAGCCAACTTAGGAAAAGTACATATTTTCATTATACAGCTACATTTAATTGTTCAGTTATGATGTTCTAAAAAAAAAAAATTTTATTGTAAAAAAAAAAAAAGTATTTATTGTATTTAAAAATGTACTGTTTATTTTCAAATTTTGCTGAAACAAAACAGTTTTAAAAAATGGTTAAAAAATACTTTCATTAAATCATATCTTCAGATATATATTTTTTGGAATATTTGACAAATGTTGATATTAAAAGTTTACAGTTTGTGAATCTTTGTTGTTTTTCATAGTGTGATTTTTGAGGAATTGTATTGAATCCAGTTAGGGTCAATTTAACCCACTCCATAACGAGTGTACACAGAAATCGAACAGCGTATAAGGGTTAACTTAGGACGCCATGAGAATACTTTTTGTGTGGTAAAAACCCCCAACTTTATTGACACTTTGATACATGCTTCGAATCACTGATTTGAAACAAAAAATTTGTATAGCTTCATGAAGCAGTGTTTTGAAATCGTCCATCACTAGATATTGTTGAAAAGTCGTTATTTTGTTCACAAAAAGTATTCTCGTCGCTTTATAATATTAATGCTGAACCACTGTAGTCACATGAACTGTTTTAAATATGTTTTAGTATCTTTCTGGACATTGAAAGTGTTCATTATCTTGCTGTCAATAGAGACTCACTGAACCATCAGATTTCATCAAAAATATCTTCATTTGTGTTCTGAAGATGAACGAAGGTCTTACGGATGTAGAACGACATGAGAGAGAGGAATTAATGACAGAACTTAATTTTTGGGTGAACAAACACTTTAAGCTCCTGTTTACACCTGGTATTAAGATGCGTTTTGGTCAATTGGATCACAAGTGGACAATGGTAAGTACAGGTGTAAATGGGGTGTAAAACATTTGAGCTTGTCCACTTTCGACCACTTCCAGAGGTAGTCAAAATTGCTTTCGTAATGTAGACGCTCACGTGGTCGAATGTGTTCGGACAGCCACAAAAGACCCGCCGACTGACCTAATGCATGAACATTATGGGAAGCGCGCTAGCCAGACGGGATTTAAACTTTGTCGGCTGAAGACCCAAGTTTGGTTTTTAAGATGCAAAACGTACCAAGCACAATGTTCTCTCACAATTCCTGATTTCTAACTCACACTCACAGAGTTGGGCTGGTCTCGCGGCTGTCAGAGCAGAAACGAAACCTGCTACTCTCCGGATGTTTTTTCGTCGTCCCCAGGGCACTTTCGTATGTAAATTGCGTGAGCTTGTTTTGCCCATTAGATCGAAAGATCTGAAAAACATACATTTACCCGCCCATAGAGCTTCCTCTCGAAGAAATCAGGACAGATGTGGTGGACAAAAGAGACGGATTAAAACACCAATTGTAAACGGGAATGTCTCTCACTCATCTACTTGTGATCCAATCGACAAAAACGCATCATAATACCAGGTGGAAACAGGGCCAAAGTTGCACAGGCTGTCAATGGAAGGACAGAAAGCTCTGAGATTTCATTAAAAATATCTTCATTTGTGTTCCAAAGATGAACGAAAGTCTCACAACCCAGAAGATCTGTCGCTTCGTCCGTTTCATCGTGACTTTAACAGGCTTTTTCACGATATGTGCATCTGTAGAACAAGCAGCAGATAAAAGTATGACTGCTTTTGTAAGAATATTACAGCACTTAAGAAACAGGAAAATGCATGGACCAGAATTTTTATTCTTTTAAATATTGAACTGAAGTGGAGAAATCGTACAGAAATTCAGTCAACCCCACAAAGCAGAAGTTTACACCCAGGGCATTGCTTTCGATCTAGAAAGCAACAAGAGTGAGAAGTTTCCATTATATTTGCATTAACACAAATAGTTTTACTGACTTCACGGTTTTTGCATGATATATTCAGCAAGAGCTGTCAGTTATACACTTTGCCCTAGGGATGAACCAGTATACAAATTTTGGTTAATATTAGCTCTGTTTATTGATCTACAATTTTACATACTTCAAGTGAACTGTTTAATTCCCTCTTAGAAAAGTAGTTCGAATAGGAAAAATAAGCCCTAATATGATCCGCTTTCAATAATCAGACGGCTGATAGCTGATAGCGATTGTTTTCTGCTGCTGTAGTTTGTTCATTTTGATTCATATTTCAGTTGTTAGAGCATGAGAGTGAAGTCATTGCATTCTGTTTTACTTATCTCCATTTTTATGATATTTACATAGTGCATTGACAACATTCGCTGCAATGGCTTGATGACCAGCGTGTTTGAGGACAACTCCAAAGTCACCGTGCCTCACATGATCAAGTAAAACACAAATACATTTACATGTATTCATTTAGCAGTGTTATGTGTATACTATTATTCTATTTATTCATATTTTTGAATTAGCTTTTATTTTTATATTTTCAGTTTTCATTTTAGTTTTTGTTTGCTTTTCTCATTTTTTTTAAAAAAAATTGTTTATCTTTATATAATTATATAATATATATATATAATTTAGCAATTTTAGTATTTCTGTGTTTATTTTTGTTCGAATTTTTTGTTTAAATTTAAGTTTTTCCATCTAATATTTATATTTTGTTTTATTTCAGCATAATTTTGATGACCTAAAATGAGTTTTAAGTCAAGTCACCTTTATTTTTTATATTGTTTATACAATACAAATAATTGCAAAGCAGCTTTAAGGATCGTTCACACCAAGAACGATATCTATAACGATACCTATATTTACGTTCACATCAAAGAACGATAACGGTTATTCTAAGCTCAAGCGCTGCGGTTTCCGTTCTTGTTGCATTTACAGCTTTGACCAGCAGATGTCCTCAGCATGCTATGTTTCGAGTGAATAGCTAGTGTAATCGATCTAATCTAGCAGTGAATTTAGCGGACAAAGTCAATATCGTTTGAATAAAAACAACAACTTTTTTTTTTTTACTGCAACTTCAAAGGAAGCAAGACAACGTTGTCGAAACTAGCGCTGGATACCTGAGGTAATTTTATATTAGCCGTTACAATCTTTGCTTGCCTGATGATCTCATCGTTAATACTTCTTACCATTTATTCCGAAGGTATGACCGATTGTTTTCCATTTATCCATTTTCTTTAAAGTATCTTTGAAAAGGAGGTTTGAATTGTCAAACAGCGGTGGCTTTTTCTAGACCTCGACGATTAACTTCTCCGCAATGTCGTCCGCCATTTTAAAAGCGCAAGCCCGTAAATTAGAATGGATTCTGATTGGCTGTCAGTGTTTTATCGTTCAACGGCTGGAAAAAAAACGATCCCAACGATATTGTTTCTCTATATCGTTACCGTTATTGCTGTGGTGTGGACACTGCTATTCTTTTATATTTTTAGAACTATATCTTAATCATTGTCTTCATAGTTATCGCTCTTGGTGTGAACTGGCCTTACAGTAATAAACAGGAAAATAACCATCAATGATGCATAACATCAAATATAAGACAAATGAAGACAATTGTGTCATTATTCAGCTCAATTCAGTTTGATCAGCTCTGCATAAGTTCAAGTTTTGCTCTCATCCAGTCGTGTCAGTTTAAGTTAATAAACACTGAATCAGTTCAGATTAACTCACCGTAAATAGTTGGCTCAACTTGATTCGTTTGTGCTCACACCACTCACGCTCGTCC